>QVNV01008739.1:0-37745 GCA_014825455.1 Pseudomyrmex pallidus
GATATCGATATATCGACAATATCGGTATGATTTTTTTGATATTAGATATTTTAGTATTGATATTTTGTTATTGATAATATATTATAATTATAAACAGGTATCGATATTTTTATCTGATATTGAATATCGCATTGTTTGATTGGAATTATTGAATATATGGCTGCGTTCGTTTTTTACTGGCAGTACTGAAAACGTATAGATTCATGTCACGTATACTATAGATATGCTTATCCCTAGCTGCAAGTAACACAATGAAGCAAAATCTGCTTAATTTGTATTAAAAAATCTTGTTAAAGATTCCCATTAAATGTGCGGTGCGTTGCAAATTTTGCGCGCGACGCGTTTCAATTATCGTCAGCAACTTAATCGATGTACAATTAATAAAATATTTGACAAAAAAAAAACACAACTATACCGATATTGAGAAATTAAAAGCGCGCAATTTCGCGAAACGCGCGCAATTCGCACGTTGGCGAATTTTCCAACACGTTGTCGGAAAAATGGTAAAAACGCAATAAGGCGCAAGTTACGAGCGGTGTAACGGGGTTGCTCTCTCTCTTGATTGTCCTCGCGATGATCGCTGCGAGGAAGAACCGAGCGAGCGGTACCGTTCCGACGGTCTTTCTCCTACGGCCGTCATAAAATCAGATCGCGCGCAAACACAGCCGGTCGCTGTCGGATCAGAATCACCCAGTTCTGTCTTCCATCGTTTTCTCGTCTCGCCTTCTTCGGGCGCAGCCAACGACATCTTCTGGCAGGGGTTTCGCGAATAAGTGTACAACGGTACATATAACGTCGCAAACTACGATCTCTCCTATATACGGAGCCTCCCTTCTCTCCCTTTGCCGGAGGCGTTCGTGTTTCATTCTCCTTTTTGCCGCTCCTTTTTCATTTCTTCCCTGTTTCCTTTTTCTCCACCTCCTACTATTACTTTGTCTAGTTAGGTGCTGCTGCTGCTGCGCCTGCTTCTTCTTTTTCTTCTTCTTCTTCTTCTTCTTCTTCTTCTTCTTCTTCTTCTGCCCTCTTCCCGTAACGGTGACGCCGGCTTCCCGTTACGCGTGAACCGCCCGAACGATCGAACGAACGCAGCAGCGGTCTATTCCCTTCCACGAGAAGCGAGCTTCGTTGTTGTGTCTTATGAATGCCGAGCATCTATATGAAAGAAAGATGCTGCCATTTTGCTGACGGCTGTGTGACCTATATGGTCACAGATCTAAGAAACGGGAAAATTTCTACGAGCTTTTTATTTACGCATTAACTTTTAGAGGACCGGCATTTTTTCTTGAAGTCTCATATATTTGATACCTAAAATTTTTTATATATACAACGTATATGACGTACGTATATGTCCTTATATAAAGTTATCGTGCAGATTCAGAGCCCTTATAACGGCTAGGCTGACCCTCTAAAGGTTAAACGAGCGTTACGGCGCGCGAATAAAAACTGGACATAATATTTTTCACATATATTTTTATAAATATATAAATATCTCTGTCATATTTTGGATTAAATATATAAAATATAAGTTTTATTTAGTTTTCTGAATGTTGACATGCATTCTATGCACAATATTTATATTATATATACAATAATGTGTATAAGATATGTATAAGATAAGTAAACGGAACAATCAAATTTCATATTTCATTTAAATTTGATTGTCTTCGGAAAAGGAAAATAATTTCGCGCGCGAGCATTGATTAACAACAGCAGCTAATGTTTTCTTTCGTTTTTCTTTATTACAGAGCAACATTACGCGGCAGCTGATTCAAACAGCTCGACGCCCGCCAAGAGTTTCGTTCCCTGCAAAGTCTGCGGCGATAAGGCGAGCGGCTATCATTACGGCGTTACCAGCTGCGAGGGTTGCAAAGTGAGTATCGTATATCGAGGATCCTTTTCACGAACGAAGACTCAAGTTGAAACCGGTTGCTTCCGGGTTTGAGGCGCGCGTTAGCTGCACATTTAAATGTACATTAAGTTATATATAATTATCAGAAAGAAAATCTCTTCTGTAAAAAATATTTACTCCACTTGTGTCAATCTTGTTCGCAATTTTCTGCTTCACATCAACTATCCGTTCGAAGATGAGAAAACTCAATCATTTGGCATATTTAAATCTGGATAACGCGATCGGTGCGATACGATTTGATTTGATTATTATCGACGTTTCGCAACTCGAAAGGCAATCGAAACCTTCAATTTTCACAAGACAGAGCTTTCTGTCACGATAAGCGACAGAAGGAAAACCTGTCATGCGCGAAATTAAGACGATATTAGTAACAGCATGTTCGTGTAAAATCGATTCGCACGCCAGCAGAGCCGATATCTGCTCCGCTGGATATTCGCCGATTGATTTGACCTCTATCGTTTGCAAAATACAATTTACTATTTTGATCCGCAAGGATGCATGACGATTGCGTTATAATAATCCGCGAAACGGATCTTCGGGACAGGATATTTATCGGCGCGCGCGTCTTAAATCTATCGTGAGAGAAATGCACGTTCGCCGCCATCTCTGTATGTGTGTGTGTGTGTGTGTGTGTATGTGTGTGTGTGTGTGCGCGCGCGCGCTGCACAGCACAACACGCACTGAGATTTCAAACGCGGAAGCCCTAAGGCCAGAGTTAACGGTGAAGTGGTGCATTCGCGCTAACAGCGAGTTCTGCGGGCACACAGACGCGCGTTCACTAGCCGTGCGCGCACATACACGCGCGCGCGCTGTGTGATTTTGTCTGAATCTAATGGAAAATGGCTTTTGTGTTATTCATTGTTTGCATTTTTAAACCGCGATTTGCCAAAAATCCTCACTGGAAAGTATACGTTTCGACGCGTTTGTAATATTTCACTCACTGCGAGTTGTTATTGTTTTAAAATATTCCATATACAATAGATATTTTATATATGCACATTTATTTCCGCATAACATCCTGCAAAATGGCTCGTATGACCGTATATTCATTTCGTATTTTATATTTTGTTTAATAGATATTTTATATGTAATAATATAATATGTACTATTATATGTGTATAATATGTAAAAGTACACACAATAATATCGAGCATGTGTTCATTAATATAAATTGTATGTGCTTCCCTGTAAATTGCGATTAGGATCAATGAATCGGGTTTCTATTGTGTAGTACGAGAGTGTGTATATACATAAGCGTACGAGAATAACATGTCCGACCACGCACGGGTTATTACTACTACGCGGCGCGCCGTTGCATTTCGTCTGACACGCACGACATTTTTCTACTGACTTGGTCAATGTGCGGTTTCACCACTGAATTCGAATTGTTCGAAACTTCTCGCGAAATTTTCTCTTACGTAACGTCAATCATCGTTGTTCAGTCATTCGAGTTTTTAATTACTTTCACATTGCGCGCGATCACACATTTTTAGAAATATTTTCTTTGTGTGTGAAAAATGTTACCGTTCAAAAAAAAAAAAAACATTATTATTTAGTCGACTAAATTATATACCTGTCCACTTAATTGTTGCTAATTAACGTCATTCTTTCTCTGTCCGTCGTTCCAAAAGTCCGTGCGTATATAATCTCGCTTTATAATTCCGGTCTGTCAAGATAGTTGTACGCGTATACGACTGATTACTTTTCCGTTATGCGACTGACGAAGACAAACAGAAACGGATGCGAGTTGACGTATCGATTTTAGAAACAAGCTGAGGCCGCGTGCGCCATCGCATCGGTTACCAGTAATATTATCGACAGTTACACAGTTACCGAATAGTCGGCCCATCGGGAATTTCAGGATATCGAATGCTAGATGCGCGTCAGCATTGTTATACGTCGTTATGAATGCCTTCTCTCAATTAGCACCTATGTATTAGCATCTGTGGTAGTAATCCAATAAACCGATGCTTTCCGCGGTCGCTCGTAATTCATCTACTACGTACTTCCGAGTTATTTTGTTACTTTTGTCTGAGCTTTTCGTTTCTGTGACGTTTCTCAGCCGACAGCTCTGTATATGCGTAATATACACATATGTAGCGAATGTAAAAAATAAAGCAGGTTATTCTATAATTATCGAATCGTGCGAGTTATAAAAGTATTTCAAAATATACATATAAACTATAAATATATACAAGTTTATATATATAAATATATAAACTATAAATATATAATAATAATAATAATAACAACTTTATTTATATATATAGCGCAACAGTTATTTTTACATAGGAGAGTAGTTTATATCTTGCAAAATTTTAAATTTTTAAAAATCTGTTTTTAATTTAATTTATCAACATAGTATAAATTAATTTGGATAAAAAACCACATATGTGACAACTACCTATTCTGTTCACAAAATTTAATACAGCCCGTTTCGCGTCGCATAAATTATATACTTATATATAGTGTAAATGAATTTATAGTAAATTCTACAACGCGTGGCTCTTATATATTGCGTAGAAAATTACACGAAAATGATCTGGCATGAAACTTGCTTGTACACAACTTGTTGTTCTCACTTAAAGTGATATTAATTACGTGCAAATTATACGACAAATTACGACACATGTATAATGAGAAGGAATTTTTCTTTTAAAGGGAAAATATTCGATAGTGCGTACAAAGAACTCGCTTTTCTCATGAACACAAGTTTTCCGTTACCTTTCTCGCTTTTCCTGAACTCCCAGCGTTACAAAGAAGGGCACAGAAGTGCCGTATTTTATACGCGCGAGGGATATAATTAACCCAGCGACGGTCTATGAGATCGTTATTAATAGTGCTTCCTTACTTCCTGTTCAGGGCTTCTTCAGAAGGAGCATACAGAAGCAGATAGAGTACAGGTGCTTGAGAGACGGCAAGTGTCTTGTCATCAGATTAAATCGGAACCGTTGCCAGTACTGCAGATTCAAGAAGTGCCTAGCCGTCGGCATGTCCAGAGACTGTGAGTATCGCGTTTTACGTAAGCGTTTGGTGAATTTTTTTTCAACCGCTTTTTTTAAGCAAAATCGATACACTTTCAGGTGTATTATATTATATTGAGGAAACGCCAAACGTTATTACCGAATATTTAATTTAATTTATATCAAAGTTCTAATATAAGTAAATATTACATTGAATGAATAAATAAATAAAGAATCTAACATATTTAGATATTACCTTTTATTACGTCGCGTGTCATAGAATATTTCGTGGAATTTAAATCGACAATAGAATAAATCTTTTTCTATCTTAAAAGTAATATATAACAGTTAAAAAGAAGATACTTAAGTAAAGCTACACAATAATTTATCAGTTTGTAATGTAACTGCGAAGTAACTTTGATTTCTCGCGCGTATATCAGAATCAGGTTGCAAATTTACGTCACTATTAGAAATTCAAACAGAATCCTTCGAAATCGCAAAGCTCTCCCTGACCGTCGGGGATGCAAAATTTACTTACTGCCCACGGCTAGAGAGCAAAGTAAACCAAAGGGCAGGCGTACATAATTAAACGTGAGAGTTGTAGAACGCAATACCGATGTACGTACGATCTGCAAGTGCTGCTTCATCATCGTGTCACGTATCGCAAGCGAAATTGTAACAAGCTCTCGAGCAGACTCGCGACTCGCTTCGTCGGATATAATCTACCGAAGCGCAACGGGATGACTTTCATTAGAATCCTGGGAACTCAAGTTACAGAAATGTTCCAAGTTTTGACGTGAAATATCTCGAGACTTACTACGGCGTCTATATACCTATATAACTATATATAATATATATGTATATAAATTAGAAGCTACATAAAAACTAAAATCTACCTGAAATATATGAATATAAATGTTCAAGTTAATTTTAGAGAAAACTTTGTCTTTCTAGCTATTTTGTAATTATTCCTATATAAATAGAGAAGAACGTCAACATGCAATATAATATATTCCGAGCGGTTCTCTGAGCGATTTCACGCGTCTCTTTGCAGCCGTGAGATACGGCAGGGTGCCGAAACGCTCGAGAGAACGCGGCTCCGAGGACACAATGGCGACGACCATGACGACTACGACAACGACGACAACAATGGCCACCATGGAAATGCAGCAACTGAACACACCCGACACAGGCAACAACAACGCCAACAACAAGAACAACAATAACAACAATAACAACAATAATAACAACAATAACAACAACACCCAGAGCCAGAACGCGATCTCAACGCGGGTACCATCCGCGACGGTGGTCGAGGCAGATCAATCCGACGCTGACGTAAAACAGCTGGCCGTTTACGACGTGATTCATCAGGTGTCGCAGGCGCATCACGCTCACTGCGGCTTCACGGAAGAGTCTACCAGAGGCCTCACAAGAAAACCCATGATAATACCGGTGAGCCATTTAAAGACAGAACTAATTTGTGTCACTACTTAAATTATTTTCAACTTGAATTAGTTGATAATAAGAATATTTATAGTAATTAAATGTTATATTTCTTAATTTAAAGTGTGTTTGAGTGTATGAAATACAACATTTTTACAATATTTCCTTACTTTTTTCCGATATAATATTTCCTTACACACAAACCAGATTCTTTTTGGTACATTTTGTTTAGTACAGAGAGAAATTACTTAATTATTCATTAAAACATTAGAGTTCAATAACTTTCCACTGAAAGTGGCAGCAAACTCGCAGGTCTGTTTGTAATCTTGCTGATTAGGCGAGTAATTCTTCGCAGCCTGCCAGCCCAGAGGATCCAGAAGCAGCGTCCTCGACCGCGGAAACAGTTGAGTCGCAAAGAATCTGGTTGTGGCAGCAATTTGCCACAAGGGTGACACCGTCGGTTCAGAGGGTTGTAGAATTTGCGAAACGAATGCCCGGATTCTGCGAGCTCTCGCAAGACGACCAGCTAATCTTGATTAAAGTCGGTTTCTTCGAGGTATGGCTTTGTCACATTTCCAAGATGACCACCGATAACTCGATGACTTTTGAGGACGGCACATATTTTACTCGACAGCAGCTGGAACTCATGTACGAGGTAAGACCGGAATTGTCTTTTTCTCTTACAAGTAGTCGAAAATCTATTAAGCAATCTATTAGTTTTTTTATATATATATCAGAGGAAAATATTAACAATATAATATATATTTCTATTTCAAAGTTAATGTGTTTATATTGTAACAACAGTCACTATTATTTTTCATTTGTTTGATACAAATGTGTGTAGAGTTTAACAACCTTTAAAACGGTTCTTGACTGATTTTATTCTGTGATTTCACAATCGGAAGTTTTATCTTGTTATCACAATACTACATGTATACATGATTGATTCTCCTTTTATTCGCGATTGACAGCCCGACTTCGTGTCCGCGCTGATGCAAGTTACGTCGTCATTGAACGCCCACCAACTGACGGACACTGAGCTTGGATTGTACTCGGCCGCGGTGTTGTTGAGCGAGCGACCAGGCCTGAACGATGTGAAGGCTGTGCAGAGACTGCAGGATCGTGTTCTGGAAGCGTTGAGAGTTCAGACGGCGCGACCTTCCGGTGAGGGTGCCAGCGGCTCGGTCACCACGATCACCAACATCTCGCAAAGGATACCCGAACTCAGAGCGCTCGGCGCCAGGCATGCCAGTCTGCTCGATTGGTTCCGCAGGAATTGGACGAAGCTCAAACTGCCGCCGCTGTTTGCCGAGATCTTCGACATTCCTAAATGCGAGGAAGACTTGCAATGAAGAGGTAACCTTTGACGAAATTAATTAATTAAACCGGCATTTCATGCGCGCGCGTGCACACATACAAGTAAAAAAAAAAAAAAAAAAATAGAAAATAACTTTTAGTTTTTTTTTTGCCTTCTGTGAAATAAAAATATTTGTTTACTGTTGAAGCATTTGCTTTCAGAAATAGGATGAAACGGATAGCGCGATATGAAATACACGGCATGAAAGAGTAGTTTCGTAATGAATTCTCTGTACTGTTTGCGTAGTTGGGTTAATAATCACCGACGACGGAACGTAACGTAAATAAACGCTTCAAAAGAGTATTTTATACGCGAATATCAATATGATATAGGACGAAATTTATATTTCATGGTTTTATTATACACGTTTGCTTTTACTTTTTGCTGAAAAAAAAAGCATTTGTTCTGGTTTTATTCACATAAATGTATTCTATTTTTCCATTTTTAAATACTTTGATCAAATGATGAGATCTCTTTTCATATAATTTTGTTTGAATGACCTAGTTTTACAGTTCTGAATGTAGTGTATAAATGTTTGTTCAGCAGCCTCCGAAGGTACAACGAGGTAATGTGACATCACAACATCGCAATGGTGTGCCACGAAGAAATCGAGTTGCCCAGCGCGCGGAGGTCGTTGCGCACATATCTAGAATCGTTCGTTTTCACTTACTGGTAACGACAAACACACACACACACACACAGCTGTTACGAGATTATGAGATCTGAAACTGAACGAAGAATGAAAGGTATCCAAATACCGTCTCTTGTGCGCAACAAGATTCGAAAGAAAAGAATGGGAAGACGATGATAACGTTAACGTTAATATGTCGTTAGATGGCAAGATTCGCTAATTTGTCACGAAGTATCTTGATCGCTCAAAAAAGAATAACGGAACTGAAAATGAAACATCATTTCTCGTCCAAAAGATTATCTAGAAAAAGAAAAAATTATATAGCGAGACACACACTAGTATGTCGATTATCTGAACAGTGACATTAAAATAGCGATTTAAATTTCCGACAGCAATCCTTATATGAAGCACATCTTATCTCAAGATACTTCGAATAATAAGGGAAGATAATTTAAGGAGAGGAAGAGATCAATCACTTTAAGAGCGGCAATAGCAACTTCGACGAATGCGAGCTCGGAGAAAAAGTTCGCAGACGCAATTTGCTCAAATTCAGCGAAAACGGCATTGTGCCGTTCGTCAAGCAATATATCACACATATTTCCGAGCGAGCGTATATATTTACAAAATACTCAATCGTCGAGAAAACGATCTTACGCATCGCTTTGCCACCGCGTGATTAAGCGACGGATGACTGTTGTTTTTTTTTTTTTTTTCCTACCGACGTCACAACAAAGTCGCGATAAGACAAGCACAAAAACGTAATCGAGTCATGGACGTCCGTTCGTGCTCAAGATCTTGTCGTTTTCTTTTTCTTCGACTATTGTCTAAGACTTAAACGATAGATATAAAAAGCGCGTTGTACTCATTCGAGTGGCTTTCTTAGTAAAAATGGCAATCGTCCAGATGGTAGCATCGGAACACCAACTATACTCAACGGACATATCAGAAAATTAAGATTACAAGGTGTTTCTCCCCCGTACTAAGCGTTCTCAAACGCACGTTTGTGTCTGTTCGCCGGGAATTCGAGCCGGTGTGATCGCGTCAAGTTCAGATTTCAATGTTGCAAATACGCAGAAGAAAAAGTCACACATATATATATTTTGAAAACAGAAACATTAAGAATTTTCTCTGACCAATGTTACTATTGCGCTTCAAGAAAACAAAACAAAGCGAAAAAACAGATTAAGAAGCAATTGTTACACAAGCTTTAGTTTAATTTTTCAACAAGATGTCCATTTCCTCGTGTCTTTAACATCGAACTTTGAACTTGCTACTTCAGCGGTTTTTCGATCTCTGATTTTTTTGCAACGCTGAAACAATGATGATTAACTCAAGGCCGCATAAAACAAACGCGCACGTACAATTTGAGCACGTTGCAGCTCGTGTAGCAGCCGCGTGCTTGTGCATGCAATTAAATTCGTACGTATTAGGCGCGGAGAAGTTATATATAATATACAAATTTCACGTTATAAAGGCTGGAGAGAGAAAAATCTTTATAGAACGTATATCTCCTTATAGGTGCATTCGCTACGAATCTCAATCTATGCAATCTCTATTTTTATTACTCGACAAGTAGAATTAGCAAATTATATCCCCCCGATATACATACGGAGACGTACATATTTATGTACACGTTTATGTGTGTACATACATATGTGTGTATGTGTGTGTATGTGTGTATGTAATAATACGTCGCGACGATGCGCTTTTCAGAATTTTGTTTCGAGTGGAAGCACGCGAAAAAAACCGGGACTCAACGCGGTTCTGATTAAAGTTCCTTAAATTACATCTCACACAAAACAAATAACAAAACTGTACTCAGCTCGTACGAAAATCTACAGGCGTTTAACGTTCCGGAGCACACGGGAACGCACATATTCACGTAAATAAATAAATAAATAAATATATATATATACATATATATGTGCAAACATTAACGTCCAAAAAAATGTTTACCTGAGAATCGCGGTTCCACGCGGAACGATTTCGATTTGCGAGCGCGCGACCAGCTCTTTCAAACTTTAAACACTAATAACTCTCTGACAATGACTAGCGTAATAATACACATAACGGTATATATAATCATATATATATGGGAGCGTGTTTGGTTAGTGCACACGCGTGTGTGTGTGCAGTATGTGTCTGTATATGTGTGCGAATGCATCGAAATACTCATTCGTGAAATATAGGGTAAAAGAAGATTAAAAAAAAAAAAAAAAAGAAAAACGAAGTTTATCAATATAAATATCACTGGATTTATCTGCGTGCCGGGCGTAAACTTAAAGAAAAACGACGTTAACCCGGCTTAATTATCCGCTATCACTCAAGGTGAAAGAGGAATCGAAGATGCTGTCCTTGCGATATTAGAGGAAGGAAGGAAGGAAGGAAAGATTTACAATCTTTATCGCTCTATCTCTTTCTCGCTCTTTCTCACTCTTTTTAAGCGCTCACATCAAGTTGTGAATAAACATATCATACTTAATTAATATATTGGACAAAGAGGAGATATCACCGTTTAATATAAATATATATATATATATATATATATATACAAATATATGGAGGGGAGGAGAAATATATATATGTATATTACAAAAGAACATTTTATTGAATCTATATTGCAAAAAGAAGTAGCTGTTAATTAACGCGTTAATGTCGAGCGAATCGCAAGGTAGGATTTATCGGCGATCACAACGCAACGATCACATGGTAGTGTTCTCTCTCGCTTTTTTTTTTTATTCTGATCATCGTAATCGGCAATGAAATGTTTCTCGTGATCAATTGTAATGTAAATTGAGCGTGCGTGACTTGGTGCTTATATTGATTGTTATATCATTGTTTCTGCTTTCTATCTGATTGTCATGGAGAGGTGCGGGATGAGAAAAATGTCGACTGGAGTTTCGAGACTTTAAACAAAATTTCGGAAAAAAAGTGGACATACTCGGTCGAAATCTGAGAATCGATGCAGATTTTTGTTGTTAAAATTGCGGGAAGATAAGATGCGGTAAAGGGGAGACACATTTAAGCGCAGTGACGTAAAGGAGAAAAGAAATGGAAGAAAAAGAAAGTCGATAATAACAAACAATAAAAGGGAATAAGAGAAATTATTCGTCACATTAGAAGAACAACTTTTGTGTCACTGTGCGGTATCAGTACAAATTTTAAAAGCGTGCAACATGTAAGTAAATAAATATTACCTAACATCACTATTTCACGGTCGACATTTTTCTTCTCTCGTTACGTCACAATCGCATTTTTCAAAATTTCTAGTCTTATGTGAGCGAAAATTAATTCGCCGAGATAACAATTGTGAATTAAAAAAGGTGTTCTCACAAGCGTTGAGGTGAAATATATAATTAAACGGCCAAATACATTATAGTGTAATAATATAGTAATATTATATTATTATGTGATAGAAAATTACTCTCTCTCTTTCTCTCTCTTTCTCTCTCTTTTCTTTCTCTCTCTCTCTCTCTCTCTCTCTCTCTCTCTTTCTCTTTATCTATCTTTTAGCAATGGAACCGATCAATCGTCCTTCATCATCTTTGTATCGCGCCGATAAAAATGTTCCTTCTCGCATCCTTGTTCATGCGCGAATCGATGAGATGTTCCATTTTTCAAAACATGTTTAGATTTCTTTGATCTAATTTTATCGTCGACAATGTTTTATTTCTTTGACTTCTTGTAACGCGACGATTGACCGGTATGATATCGAAAGAACACACACAGTTCTTCTATCATAATCATTTTATCAGTTTATATGAAAGAATCTTTTTACTTTTTCTATTGTTATATACGTATATACGTTTGTTAGACAAATTGAAGGAACAAATTTGTCCTTTTTTACACAATCCCAATGTTCGTCTCTCATGTCCTGACCGAAAGCAAGATTTGCTCATTTTTGTTTTTTTTCTTTACAACTTGCTTTTTTCTTTCTTATCTCCAAATCATCCCGATGAGATTTCCTCTTTCTTCATTTATTTTATATATTTCGAGATTGAAATTTCGGTCATGGTGCTATAATATCTGTACATACATTTATATAAAGAACGTTGGCATAAATATATATATATATATTAATATCGTTACTATTAATGACATTTTATTGCAGCTGAAAATATTATGTTACTGCTCCTTTATTATTATTATCAATATTATCGATATGTTTATTGTCGTTATTGCTATCATTATTATTATAACTATTATTGCATTTTTAATTTTAGTATTAATATAGATATTATTGCATTGATTGTACTTATTATTAATTATATATCGACATTGTTTCGTCAACGAACGACATTTTGCATTTTTTTTAAGTCAAGTGAATGCAAGAATAGACAAGCGTTAGAAAGATAAGAAAATTCAGACAGTTTTCGAAATATTTCTACGTATTCTCTCTCGGCGCGCCCGCAGTTGCTAAGATTGTGATTGTTTTTTTCACTCACCATCAGTGTCTCTCTCTCTCTCTCTCTTTCTCCCTTTCTCTCTCTTTTCTGTTCTATCTCACTCTCGTTTTCACGTACATACATTATACATATTTGTTTTTTTTGGTACACATTAAAAAGCAGTGGTCGACGTATAAATAGCAAACGCCATACTTTTTACATCGTAAAATATTGTTTTTAATAGAAAACTTACACTTTTTTTATAAATAAAAATTGTTTTTATACATTAAAAGTAATAACATTGCTTTGATTTGAATACACACCTACACAGAACATAACTTCTATTAGACATCTATTTGATATCGCATGGAGCTGTTGACGTCTAAATAGAGGTTTTGTGGGTGCATATACATTTGAATAAATATACATACACACACGTTCACTCACTAAGTATGTAATTGCTGCCAGTTTGCCGGCATATTTTTTTCACTTTGCTTACTGAAAATAAATATTTAATTTACTTACATACTTGCTATTACAAAAATTATTCTTCGTCGAAGAAATAAAAGAAAATAAAAGTTTTTCAAATCATGTGCATAAACTAAATAAATCGATTTGTAAAAAGTATTTTTTGCTATTTACACACTTGCTCGCTACTGTAAATATACGCATATAAAGTTTATTACAGCGTCGTTCACTTTCTCAATTATAGAGATTCAATGAAATTAAATTTCCATAAATTCTTCCTTTTGATAATATTCTTTTTTTAATTAATATAGAGCTTTAATTTTATTTAAAAAAAAATTAAAGTAAAACTATTTATATTGCACACCGCATTCAATTCAATTGCAACTATATAAAATATATAAATTTTATTGAGGTAAAATTTTTCACTTAATTTATTTGAACAAGTTGAAATATTGTTGAGACTTAACATTTTTAATTAAGAGAAAGTGTGTGACATACAAGATATCTTACATACGCACATTATTTAACAAAAACAACAGTGACAACAAAAATAACACAGTAACGAGAACGATGTCGGCGTGCCAAGGGAGGCGGGAGAATTAATCGTAAAAAAAATATGTGTATAAAATATATAAACAAAGATATAATGATATTAAGGATAAAAAATAACTACAACAAAAATGACTGCTCTATACTGCTAAAGTACAAATGTTTTCATTTAGTTGTTTTATAATATAAGATGATATCGATTCGTTAGAGGATCCGCGTTTAAGTCTCGCATTTTCCTCCGGACGCGACCGTTTCACACCTGGCTCTTATAATGAAATTCGCATATGGAGTGTTATGCGAGACTGAGAATTCAGATGACTGCACTTGAGGTGCTAAATGCGAGACATAAATGCGGAACTAAATTTATAGCGCGCGTCGGTGTAAACATAGGCATAGGAATAGAGCGTACAGCCCGACGCGCGTACGCGTATATGTATAATATTTGTATTTATTTGTTAATCTCTCTGAACATGTGGCATTTATGTCAAAAGCCACGTATATGTTTATACAGAGTGTCACAGAAATCTCTCATGTAATCGTTTTTTTTTTTAATGATATGTATAAAAGATTTTCTTTTTTATTTCATTTTTGTATATCTATGTGATAAAATTATAAAATTAATAACAAAATCGTCACGTTACAATGTGGAATATAAAATGTCGGAAATAATAACTACTTATAATTATACTTTTTCTGACTATTTAAAATTGTAATTTACATTTTAAATTTGCGATCAAAGTGTAAGTTGTCGTATGATTTAATATCGATCGGCTTAGACTTTTTTTATTTGACACTTGAAAAAGTTTGGTTGATAATTTAAACGAATTACAATTGGAGAGAAAACGAGCTCTAGTTTTCTGGGATATCCTGTATATATATATAAAGCACGCACACATACACGCATATCACATAACATATTCTTCTACTAGTATATCTGAACGCATACTATACATCCTCTCCATTTCACGTCCATTTCGCGAAGCTATATAGTAATAATGATGTACGATTTTTGTCTTGCTGACAATCAGAATCGCGGTAGCGTTCACACAGCGACATTCCACGACGCGAACAACACTCTCTCTTTTCATTTATGTGTTATATAAAATGCGGACTTCTTTCTGTATCAGAAATCTAGGGCGAGCATTGTAGGAATTATATTTATTAGAAACAAATTTATGAACAGAGATATTTGATTTAAATTATTCGTATAAATTACACATGTTTATCGACTTATTGTCTTTTCTTTTTTTTGTTGTTTGTTTGCTTGTTATTTTTTCTTTGTCTCATAGTAAAATATAGCGTTATAATATAAACAATGTTATAATATAAACGCTCACATATAACAATCGTCAGTTTTTATTAAATGACGTGATCGTTTATGTGGATATTCTCATGTTGTTCGTTCGTCATTCGTTTTCTTCGTTATCTAAACTGTTAATATCACGAGGAACTGAAAATTCTCTTGTTAAACTTGTATTCGATCGCTTGCAAAATACGAGATATCTTGTGCCAATTACAAGACTAATCATTAATTACCATGTCTGTTAAGTAATTGAGAACGAGAGAAAAGCGACGAGACGACCTAGATATATTACTTTTCTCTTAAAAACATATTTAAAAATACATATTTAAAAAGAAGAAAAACAAAATTTGCGCGTGGCAGAGTTATTTTAACGCATATCTTTTTTAATGTGCATTTAAAGAGAAGTTTGTATAGAGAGAAAAAGATATATATATAAATATATAAAAACTCTTAAATTATATGCAGCGCGATGAATCTATTTAAATAAACGCACATATCGAAGTATATATAACATACGTATATATCTTTTAAGGTCGTATCAATGTTTGATCGTCCATGGAGGTGTATAAGCAAAACACAAAAATTTAATCTCCGTTATAACAATAGCGTAACACGGCAATAAAGCGCGATTATACAAGCATATCTCTTTTTTTTTATTTTTTTTTATTTTTTTTTATTATAAAGAAATTGTTTTTTTTTTTCATATTCTAGCAATATTCTTGAATGCAACGGAATAAAATATGCAAAAATATTATAGGGAAGTGTTATACAATATAGATATAAAACTTGTTCGCTCCAACGTAACGTAGATTTTATTCCATCAATTTATAATTCTTCCCAGTTCGCAAAAAATTCACGATATATAATTCGAGTAGGTATAAAAAAAAAAAAAAAAAAAAGAGAAATATGATCTTCTCGATGTCGCAGAGCAATTTTGCGTTTTGTTGTTGAAATTGTAGCGAAAGCGTTTTGTAAATTGTGATTCACACATGAAATTCTATACATTGTGTCAAACTTTTTCAAGAGATCGGATGGAGAGAATGTAGTTTGCGAAAATCCTTGCCGATTTGTGTCAATAATGAGAGAGCGTACGGATTTCTTGTAATATTACCTCCCATTAACGATCGTTACTTACGTATGTCGTTACAATATTTATGCATCGAAACCGTTACTGGTTGTTAAAAAAGTTTACGACTTGAGATCTCTTCGAAATCAATATATTTGAATGTGTCTGTTGTAAAAGTATAGGCATGCAAGTGCACCTCTAAACTCTCTTTTTCAGAGATTTAGCGAAGAGAGATTCGAAAAAGATCCTGATAAACTTATAGAAAGTATGAAGTAATGTATACAGATATATGCGGTAAAAGAAACAACAACACGAAATGGATACACGTATCGCGCTTCTTTTGTATTACGATATGACGCGTTATAAATATATACATATATATATATATATATTTCATTGTTGAGTTTACGACAAGATCTAGGTGTGTAAGAATTATACGAATCCATATCTCTCTCTATCATTAAGTTCATCATTATCATATATATATACATATATATATTTAAATAATATATTGTATTATATGACAATCTTTTCACACATCTTTCCCTCGCCTCTTCCAATTTACCCTCTATATCTCTTTTTCCCTTTTCCCCATCATCTCTTACTCATCCTTCCGAAACGTATATCATCCTTCTCGGAAAAAAGGTGTACTTTTTCACATAAAAGGCATTGCCAAAAAATAAATATGGGGTTGGAAGAATTGAAAATTGGAAAATATTTACTTGTATGTGTCTCTTGCCTACATCCAGACATTTTCCGTCTATCTTTATTGACTGATATCGCTTCTTCTTTTCTCAAATATATAATAGAAAGACTTCGGAATACAAAGTGCACTAAAATTACACACAATATATTATCTTCGATTCAATACAAATTATACTTCTCACACTTTATACAAAAGAGAGCAGCAAGAGTACGAAAGATTATATATAATTAGTAAGTACATATGGTAATTGATGCGATTTTCTAGGATATGTTCTGTTCGCAGAATATTATCGCATTAAAATTATGAAATTCTCTATATACACGCATATACATTCACATGTGTGTATGTCAGATAAAGCCTCTATACGGGCTTTTTCTCTTTTTATTTGCATGCTCTAAAAAAGTATATTATCACTTTGTCTTAAATTATAAACGATTTGTGGCGCGAGTATACTTTCTTTCTTTGTATAATTAAATTTCATAAAATTATAACATTTCAGTTTCTAATTCTTTTAAATATGGTAATAAATCACCGAGCGCATTTATATAATAATCCGGAACAAGATCGCGCTCTTCTTGTCGATCGGATTGTTTCAATATTTCAAGATCCGACTGACTAGTTACTCCCGTCAAAACTAACAGAGTCGTGAAACCCCAACGAGAGCCGAAGAGTATATCGGTGTTACATCGATCACCGATCATTAACGTTCGTTTGGGATCAATATTTGACTGATTCATTAACATCTTAGCCATATATTCATCTGGTTTTCCCATAATAACAGCTTTTCTCTCTGAGCAGCTTTCTATGCATCTGACTAGACTTCCTGTACCTGCATAAAAATATTACAAGTGTTGAGTTAAGATAGTTTACAGATATCTATATCGTGATTACATGGAGATAAGGTTTATCTCATTATTCTTACCAGGTATAACAACATCGTCTGAAACAGGAAATCGTTCATCCGTATTGGTGCCGATAAAATGTACATTGGGATCATGTAAATATGTAGCTGCTTTTGTCATCTTAGGATAGCTAAAATGTTCGTCAAAGCCGACTATAACCGCGCCTATTTCAGGATCCTTGTCAAAAACAGAATATGGTCCACTTTGCTCAATCACATCTGGTCCTATTCCACAATACGAGATATTAACTTGCTCCAATTCCTTTCCAATCGCTGTGAAAAACCAAGCGGTAAGATGGAGTTGAATAGAACTTGAATAAATGTCTTATAATGCTATTATATAACACACTTGTTACATCTTTACCTTCTGTACCAATAATATAAACTTTCTTTTTAAAGCCTAGACTTTGAAGATAACGAGCTGACAGATTAGAAGTGCACAAGATATCATCCTTAGTTGCTTCAAATTTCAAGGCTTTGCATTTTTCCACCAACTCTTCACGAGTCTTCGTGCTATTATTAGTCACGTAGAAAACTCGTTTCCCGAGCTTTTGAAGCAGATTTATAACATCCGACGAATACGGCAATGGTGTCATGTGCATCCATAGTACTCCTAAAAGAAAGATCTGCAAAACTATCATCATACAAGCATATTCGTATATGATTTTTTCACTCACCGTCACAATCGGTTAATACGGTATCAAACGAATTAATGAATTTCCTAATATCCTCTTTACTCAAAGTCTGTACATGTATTGCGGACATTGCTGCTTGTTGAAAAAAGTAAAACATATCAGAAAAAATCAGTAAAAATATCAGAATGATTGATTAACGTTTGCAATACCTGTAAGTTATTTTGCCGAACACAACTATTTTTGTCAGTTATTCTTTAGTAATCTCAGATTCGGTGGTTCGGTTATGACTCACAGCAAACTCACACTGTTATGCCAGTCTGTTTCAGTAATCTCAATGTCAAATGTCAATAGCAGTCAAGATCAGCTGAGAACAAGACAGGAATCTTGCTGTTTGTTTTGCTGTTTGTTTATTGTGCTGCCATCTTTTAGGATTCCGTGAGAAACTAGGTCTTGATATATGAAATACATATAGTATATAGTAGTTAAGCCAAAGTATATATATATATATAAAGCCAAACACTTAAGTTTAGTGGCTTAGCTCTGATTAGTCACACTCCAATCCCACTAGATGTGTGTGTTATATATATCATCAAATCACATTCCAATCTACATATAATCATAATTCACATGATGACAAGTTTAATACTATAGACTAGACGATCACGGTAAGATGTATATCGAGTTTTACCACATTCATCAATTTGACAGATATTTGAAAAAAAAAAACGATTTCTTAATTATTAATTTTAATTTAAAAAATTTTACGACAAATTGTTTAGTAAATACACTTTAAAATTTTTAATAAATAAAGTAAAATATACAATAATCTAGTCTAGAGAAAATCCTTATGTGTAATAGAGAAATTCAAATTGAGAATAAATTTAAATTGAGAAAATTTCTAGACATTACATAATCTGGAAATGAAATGAAAAGATCATTAACAGAACAATGGATTTGCTCTCATTTGCTTTTAAAAAACAATATTATTCACACGAATAGCAAGAGACTTTTAAAACATACAGGTGTTTCATCAATATTAAAGACAAGTAAAAAGAAATGTTTAAAAAAACACAAGTAACAATAACATTACAGCAGTTACAATTTTTTAGACTCTTCTTTTCACTTAATAATATAATTATTGCTTACATGTGTTGCACTCACATATATTATGAATTTTTATATTATATATATATTTTTTTATTGCACTTACATTGTTGAATATATATATATATAATATATATATATAAAGTCAATATTTATATATATATCAGTTTCCACAAAATGTAAAGACACCCGTTGCACAACTAATAAGTATGACTCACGTTTGTACGCGTTGCGATGGGGAAGCAGGGGCCCTGATCTAGACAATAAAGTTGTTTGATGATGGCACAACGCGCGGTTCGAGACACCGCAGACAGTCGAGAATGCGATTTTAAAGTTATGAAAAGTACTCCGTTTACACAAGAATAGAGATTAAAATTGAGATGTTTCAAGAAATATCTTCCGAGATAATCCTTATCGGAAAAATTCGCGGATTTATTCTTTAAAGTAAATTAAAAAAAAAAAAAAAAAAAAGAGATTCTTGGAAACTCGATATGTGCACGTGTGTAACACGCTTAACAACTAAGTTGCATTTCTTCTTCGTAATGTTTCTGCGTAACCAGGGCAAACAATGCGCTTCCGCAGCGACTTACACGGAACAAAGAATTGCCGGACGAGTATTCAGAAGTGACTCAAATGCGCACGTATATACCTCAGTGTAAGTGTGTTGGATCTGTGTATATATACGGATTCTGCGTGTGTGTAGTGTAATGCAACGCTGCTATCAATACAACCGCGTCCGTTATCTTACATAGAATTCCTTTAACGTGTCTACGACAATATATTGCTTGTGACTCGTGCACTTGTAGCCTTTTTAATTCAGTTGAATCGATTTTAATGTAACAGTATATTTTTTTCAAATGCAAAAGTAAGATATTATACGGACATTCCGCACATTCCGTTGTTGTGTTTTCTTTTTTTTTTTTTTTTTTTTATCTATATATCTCACAAAATTCTGTTGCTTTGGTAAAAAAAAATGTACGAAGTTTTATATATTCGTAATTTTATACACGTTACCATTTGTGTGTATTCAGGTGCTGACATAGCTTCGCATAAATTTCTCGCAGACACAACACGTGTAAAATATGCGAAAAAGCGACTTTTGTTTAAATATTTATAAGTAGGTTAATGCAAAAGATTCATAAAATTCAAAAGTGATAACGCAAAAATCTATTTAAAAAATAATAATAATAAAGTTAAGTAATAAACTCAAAGTATGTTCTTTTTTCAATCAGATTTAAAACAAATTGGTTCTTACATAAAATTAAATTTCTTAAGTCCATTGATAATTTTTGACTAATAAAATCTAGCTCTCAAGTTTATTTTTTACACTTATTTTATTGTCTCAAGGCGATGTGATTTCTATTGACAAAACTATTGAAACTACTCCAATTTTAATCCAATCGTGATAAAATGCATCTTCATCACACGATGTTATGTGTTGAAAACTATCGCATCGCATATTCTACGGAAGGTGTGTTTGTGTGTGTGTGTGACGTACACGCCTGATTGGGCTTTCCTTACAGAAACGACACTCTCGCATTCTCGAAGCTCTTTCGCAGGCCCCACATGTTCCCAAGACTCCCAAGATAATGTAACGTTACAGCGGAGAGTCAGTTCGCTCGCGGACGCGCGCAACGCCGGTTGGAAATTTTAGAGACCGTGCGCTCTTTGTTTTACAATCGTGACCAACTTCCAATCACACAATTTCCAATGTGCCGAACATACTAAACACCGAAGTTCTGAAATTTCGCATTTAGTGGCGAATGTATGAAATAAATGTGAGTGTATAACTGCTGTCTGTGTAAAAAAAAAGATTAACACGTAATTTCTTTTTTTCGTGTGTCATCTCAGTCAACTTTATGACTATATTTTCGATAGAGGAGTGACTTGAATATTTTTTCACGTAATTGCTTCGAAATGTTTCTTAAATGTCGATCGTGTGCCCGCATCGATGATGGTAATTTAAGTAGAGAATCTAGTGTCACGTCACAATGCGTCACAGCCGTTGTCCCTTGATGCAGAAGAGGAAAAGTGAAAGGACCTCGTGTGCTTTCCGAACACACGATCTGACGTGCGAGAGACTCCAAAGTCCGTGTATTATAACACGGCAAATACGCGCGATAGAGTCAACAATTAAAGGTCTTTGTACATCTCGTTTGAAATTGTCATGTAACTGAGCAAATTAACGTTTTTTTTCCTTAAAAGAAAAAAAAACAGAAAAACTAACGTCTAAATGATTTTTCACATCAATCGCGCACGTGTATGTAAACACACATGTTTTCTGCAAAATTACTCTTGACATTTAACGCTCATTTGTGTCATTATACAATAAGCAAATTAAGCGACTTTACCTTATCGATTTTCTACTCAAAACTTGTTTCGAGTCAAATCTTTGACACGTCATTTCTTTAACTTTTCCATCAATTCGTAGGGAGATAAGCGGTATCTCTGAAGAAACTCATTTTCTGTAGTATACAATACCCAGTATATAAAACTAGTCCGTGTCCTATCAATTGGATTTTATCACACTTTACTTGCTGCTGGTTCCCATTAATGCATGACGTCGGGCACGCACCAGTGCTTATGCGCTTACATATACACACACCTAAATTATAGAGCGTGCCACCACGGTGCAACGATCGATGACATCAGTATTCCGTAACGAGTGCAAGGAGAGAAAAAAAAACAATAGCAAGTAGCTCGATAAGCGTACAGTAGTTATAATCGCGCTCTGTGCGTGGGTGTGTTTTTTTTTATAAATCCAGTTATTTAATTAATTCTGTGATTTCTACAGTTTTTACTTCAAACGACACAGAACGACGCGTTTAACACGAGTAAAATTTTACAAACTTACGCTCCTTGTCTGATCTGACGCTTAATCGAAATAGAGATTTTTTTTTTAGCAACGTAAGAAAATCCAATTCTTTTGCTAACTATAAGTCACGTAATAAAATTAAAGCACTTATAAGTTTTCTTTGCTTGTACGTAAAAAAAAAAAAAGAATGTGTTTCCGTGTTTCGTGTCTAAAATACGCCGTGTGAGAATACGCCCCTTGTTCGTTCAAGTATCGCGAATTTGCTAAAACGGCAGAATCGCTTTTCTGCTTCGGCACGCACTTAACGAATGCTGAAAGAATTAATCAGGTTCTCTAAACGTTCTTCGAGCGGATGACTCGTCCGTTTTGTGATTTAAGAGAGCACTGTGCGTCTCTTCTTCGCGGGCGAGCAATTTTTTTGCCTGTCCACCGACTTTCACGTTCGCGAGAGCGCTCGAGGAAGCCGGCACGCAAAAAGAGGGCATTGACACGGCGGAAGCCATTAGGAGTAATTATGTCTGACATTATCAAATCGATCGCGCACCTGGCGCACCCTTTTTTTTTTGTTTTTTTGTTTTTTTGTTTTTTTTTTTTTTTTTTTTTTTTTTTAAGCATCGCGTAGTGTCGCGAGTACGTGTTGTAATGATCGCGCGAATCCTGACAAACGCATTCCGACGAATTAACTTTAAATGGCCCGCGGGAGAGGCGCAACTCTCGGTGCCCCCGCGAAGCACAGCACGTGCGCTTAAACCCCAACTTGAGTAAACTTTTGAACGTATTCTATTTTAGAAACTCACACAATCTGTTCTGTTCCGATATTTCGCGGCGCGTGTACATACGTACATACACGATATCGAGAACATTTGTGAGTCAATCTCTTTCTTCATTTGAGAAAACGTTGTAACAATGTTTTTTAACTCAATTGATAATTTTCATGACAAAGTATGGTATGAGGATTGATGAAACGTAACTATAAATGTTGTTCTCAGTATCTTTCTCTTTTCTCGTCACAACTGTTTAATATTTCTAAATTGCAAATCTCTGCAGTGAGCAACACACCGATAATAATTAAGTATATTAGTATTTGTGCATAGTGTTGAAGTATAAGTAACGTCAGATCGGTTCGCGAATTCGCGAAATCCAGATTAGAGTTAAGAATATTTTGACACGACCGGCTATTTCGAACGTGACCGTCGAGAGCGGGAGACCAATACGTTTATATTTAGATTTAAGTCCAAAGTTATTAACCTTTGCCGTTGTCAAGATGTATACATGTACACACATGTATGATTTTACATAAAATTTTTTACAATATTCGATCGAATCGAAGATCTATGCTGTTTTTTTTTACGAAGAACGTATGCACGTGAAAATCAAACACGTGTATTTCTAGTTTTCGTACTTATCACAAATATCATTATAAAGTTTACAACAAACATGCTTTAAAAAAACAACTTATCAGAACCAATATCATCTCCTAAATTAATTATCATTATTGCACGTTTGTACAAACAAAATACACTCGAAAATAAAATAAAAAATCCTAAAAAATATGGTTTTTAGACAATTGTTTTAAGATTAATATAATGAGAAATACTTTTTTGTATCGATATCGAGTTTGCATAGAAGATTTTCTTTGAATTGTATCCTTACATTTTCACACCACACAAATAACACGTTATCGCAGAGAAAGGCACGTGAACTCAATGATACGTTATTTCACAGACAGGAAATACCTCTTATTGCGCTCCATCATCGCCGACTGCGACAATGTCGCTTAATATATAAAATTGAGATAACAAGCACATTTTATTCACACAGGCGCCATGAATAAGACGGAATGCAGCATTGTCCTGAACACAGGGACGTCCTCCTCGTCCTCGAGTGTGATTCATTCTCATATTCCGGTGCCGAGAATATCGACCGCGATCAAGGCTCAAGAGAGATGTCCTCCAAACCGAAGAGGATCCTTCGAGAAATTCTGTCGCGTACCGGGCAGCGTAGCCGCGAAAACCGCGTCCTTCGAGAAGCTCGACGCTTCTGTACAATCAAGATCACGCACCAACAACAACACCAACAACAACAACCATCACAATCATCCCTCAATGTCGATTTCTAGCATCGAAGTGCGGAATTCTGACGCTTCTGTCGTACAATTAAGATCACGTAACAATCATTATCAGAATCATCATCAATTGACGACTTCTAGCATCGAAGTGCGGAATTCTGACGAAAAACCGACACCTGCGAGCTCTCACAGAACAAACGTCGTTGAGTTCAACAGGAGTAACAGCTTCTTAGAGAATAAATGGAAAACGAAATATGAAGAATCAGAAAAGAAACGGAAGCTCCTGTTGCAGAAGATTGAAGCTGGTAACAAATATATATATACATACATACATATATCACAGAAAATTATAATCTTAAATTAAATTTTTCCAAGTTAAACTTTCTTCGTAGACTGACATTGACGTTTCGCGCGGAGATGTTTAATTTTAAAGTTACGTGAGTCTCACAGACACAGTTAATTAAATCAAACTAAAAACTTAGTTACTAGTTCTCTTTTGTCTTTTCTCATTTAGATTGAGTTTTCTTAATTTTTCTTGTATTTAAGACATGGAAAGTTACTTTAACGATTGTATTCACATTGTGGTTAATGATAAAACGTGGTCGTTCTTCTTTTTCCGATCTTTCTCTCGTAGTGTCTTGGCACGATAAGCCGGTCGGCTGTTACAGTCGTTGACTTTTGATAAAACTTTTCTCGACACAAAAAGCTCACATAAATAATAGCAAGGCGCACACATGATTATAGTTTACGAACAATAATTGGTCGAGAATGCGCAGTCGATTATCTTGTCGTGTCGTGATTCACTTCTGCATGTAAAATGACGACAATGACGCTTTATTAGTCACACTGTGTTTGTACATACACGATTGAATTATAAATTGACGCAGACAAGAAGCGTCGGACCAGCTTGTACGTGATTTATTGTTCTTGGAACAAATGTATCGATTGATTAACGATCGATCAAATTTAAATGTACGAAAAGAGCAAGCGTTAAAATAAGAAAGTTAAAATGTCGTCTGGACGCGAGACGTCCTAGGCCGTTCTCAAAATCACTTAAACACGACTCGGGTAATTAAGCGGTAAGTGCTTCGTAAGCAGTTTATGCATAATGCATAACGCAACGCGTCAGACTTCTTACGATTGATCAAGGACGTTTAAAAATAATATTTAAAATACGTAGAAAAAAACGTACAAAACGAAGAAGAGAAGCATGCAATTAGTAATAAGATTGAAAACTATTAGATTTTGCAAAATATTAAAAAAGACACACTATACTTTTTTCATATTCACACATAATAATATGCATATTAATGCAAAGTTTCGTTTTTCTAATAAATTATTTCAGATTAGAATATTTCTATATTTCAGAATAGAAAAACAAATGTGTGTGTGTGTGTATAAAATATATCTTGTTTTATATCTTTTTCATACATCGAATCATCAACGGACTCATATTATATGAGAATACGAATTCTCTTAGAAACGAACGATGACATCATCGAATGTCTCTCAAGTATTCTATGTACAATGTTACGTGACCTTAATCTGGTAGTTGGATATCGACATGATCGCGGTATTTGACAACTGACTCATTCTTTATTCACACACTGTGATCGATAACTACACAAATAAAAAATTACAACAAAAATAATGAAAATCTATATGTATAATTTATATGTATAAAATTCATGTTTTCTTTCTTTATATCTCAATCGCACAATTTTTTACAGGGAATAAGGAGAATGCAGAGTTGGAGAAAAAGTCGCAACAACTGCAAGAAGAAAACGTCTCGTTGCAAGTACAAGTTCAGGAAAAAGAGCAAAAATTGCAAAAGTTGCGAACAGGTGCGTAGTTTAGAAATTAAAACACAGTGAATTTTTTTATAATATTCTCCCAGCTCTTACGCGTATTTGATGTTTTCTTATATAGTTTCGGAAGCTCTTTGCAAGGAATATGAACAATTGAAAAATCAATATGACGTGGAGACGAGTGCGATGCACAAAGCAATGCAACAAGCGTCTCAGGTAACGATTTAACCTTCGAACAGCAAATAATTTTAGCAATGTGCAAGGCGGATGTTCAAACAGACCCGTAGCGAAATATGGTTGAGAACAAACTTTTGTTCTTTTGTGTGATTCATGACGGGTTAGCGGTAAAAAATAAGGGTATGCCCATGTATTTTGACGATTACGACTTAGAAGGGTCTGGAATGTCTGGATCTGAATGGACCCGGTATCCGCCAGACTGTTAATAATTACAAACGTCTGAAATTTCAGAATAATATCAAGAATCGTGATATTGTTTAAAAAAGAAAAATTAATTTTTTTAATCTATCAGATCTAATACATTTTAATAAAAATAGATAATATCAAATCAATAACACGTAGACGTTCAAAAATACATGAAATTTTGTTACAGTGGTACCGACAAAATCGCGAGCTCAAGCGACAGTCTCAACTCATGGCACAGAAGTTGATGCATAACAATCCGCAGGAATCATTAGACGAACGATCGTTGCCGTTTTACACGCCCGACGAAGTCGATTCGAATACCGAAGATCTGGATCAGTTAAGACAAACTGTAAAAGGTCGGTAGAGTTGATTCTGTTGATATATTTGTCACTTTAAAATGTAATTATATACTAAAAGGATTAAAAAACAATACAAGTTTTAGATTAAAATTTTGTGTAAAAAAAACAAAATAACGTATTTGACTCATTTCTAGAGTTGTGCAGCGACATAGCGCAACTTCAGACGCAACTTCATTCCGCGCGTCTTCAAGAATTCGAAGCACAAGAACAAGTGACGCAACTGACTACGCAGCTGGAGGAGGAACGAGCCCTTCGGCAAAAAGGTAAATATTCCTAATCTCGTCGCACGTGAGATAAGTGAAAAAACTAAACCGAGAATTATTTCTTTTTGCAGGTGAAGAGAAAATGAAGGAAATGAAAATGTATAAAGAAAATATGGAGAGAGTCACAAAAAAGGTAGCTGAAGAGGTAAGGATCCTGAAAACGCAATGCGATCACGAGAGAGAAAACGCAAAAATTCTCCAGAGAGAAGCCGAAAGGGTGAGTTTTATCACTGTCTTTCACGAAACGTATATAAATTTAATTATCACAGTTTACACATAAGAATAGAATCACAGTTTACATAAGAATCTTCTATTTCATGATATAATTAAAAAAATGTCTAGAAATTCATGTGTAAAGATTAAAGTTATCTATAGAAAATTCCCGACACATTATTTACGAAACGAGACGATAAGACGGTTTAGTCTGTTGGTATATGGAATTCTTCGAATGCCACGACGTTAAGTATAATTATTTACAGGCTCAAAAAGAACGAAACGTCTTAGCGCACCAAAGTGCTCTTCTTATGGCCGAAGTTGGAGACGATCCAAATAGTAGATTATTAACTGTTCTACAAGAAGTGGAATCGTTGAAGAGATTATTAGAAGAAGAACAACAGAAGCATGCTCTCCAAGTTCAAATGCTACAGGAGAAACTAGAAGAGAAAGAGTCAAATGTAGAATTTGAGATTGTCGAGGAAAAACTGAAGCTCGCCGAATGCGATTTGGAGCTAGTTCTTCAGCGAGCCGAAAGAGCCGAGAAATTGGTGGAAGAGCTGCAAGAAGTTGTGCAAAGCCTGAAGCAGAAAGTCAGCGAGTTAGAAGAGAAAGCCTCGAAACCACCGCCGCCGCCATTACCACCACCTCCACCGCTAATACCACTTTTCGGAGCCGGTCAATCGTCGATAAAATTGCTGACCAGAGAAAAACTGACCTCGGAACATACGGCTGTAAGCGATATGGAAAAGATGCTTGGCCTTACGCCGAAGAAAACACCTGCAGTTGCGCAACAATCCGGTACATATATATATATATAGATATATAAATTATCTATTCTTATCTATTCTTATCATATACTTCGATGTTCAATTCTGATATCAATCGTTCTTGTTTACTGTATAAAACAATACATAAATGAAACTTATATATATATATATATATATATATATATATATATGTACTTTCAGCTATCGACGACGTTATCAATCAAATTAAAGGCGGACGCTACACGTTAAAGCATACAGATGTAAGTAGATAACTGAAAGAAAAAGTAAAAAATATCATAGATGTGTCTTTCAAACATCTCTTAAATTTTCTGGTGTATTTTAGAAGTCTTTTTTTTTGGAAACATTTGAGTGTTATTTCAGAGAGTAAAAAAATCATAATCTTTTTAACTTTTTCGGGAATATTTAGAAACAAAGAGAAGAAGAACGGAAAAAACGGCAAGAAGCAGAGAATGCGTCGCCAGCAGTTTCCGAGATGTTAAATATTCTTGGCACCATGAAACGAAGAGCCAAACCAACAAGGCAACCGCTTAAATTTTCAGACGCAACTTTGTAGCAATAAAAAAAAAAGAGTTGTCTTAATAATTTTCAATTTTTAACAAAATTATTGAGTCTCAAGCGACTAAATAGTTTATACGTTGATTTATTTTACAATATATATGTATATATATATATATATATTTTTGTATTATATATGTACACACATATATATTGTATACAATATATATGTACTATTATATGTATATATACTATATATATGCTATTTTTTATTAACTTATATGCATAACTGGTCACCTAGATCTATTTTGCTCAATCTAAAAATATTTACGAAATCTATATATTCCATTGTAATTTTTATACTGCTTACTGATGAAGTCTGATATAGAACCGACGGATTGACTATGGAAACTGTTATATGTTAAGGTCAAGAAACTGTTATACAATAAGGTTAAAAAAGAAAAGAATAAAAAAGAGAGAGTGAGAAATATAGGCGTATAAAGAAACAGTTTGTAGCAATTATGAAGCATTGTGTAAAAGATGTATTATAAAAAGCTTACTCCACATGCTATCACGATTACACATTGTCGTTCGCAGGTATTACAAAAATTTGTTTCTCTGAGAAGCACATTTTCCATTCTTATTACACATTAAAGGACCAAACAAAAATTCCATCGCATGTTTTACCAATGTAATTAAATATTAATATATTTATCGAATTTATTGAGAAAATTGATTCTGTATTTTTTGTAATATTAGTGGCAATTTGGAAGCTTCAAAAAGGAGCACTCGTCTATAAGGTGTCATTTCATCATCTCTCTCAGTCCATTTTCCAGATAAACCACTATCTGCTTCTTCTTCAACGGAGAATTCAAAGCTAACAGTTGCATCTTCCGCAAAAATCTCTTCTTCTGGATTACTCCATAATACAGACGGCACATTATCGGTATTTTTCTTCTTGTTTTTTGAATTTTCGATTTTTTTGTCATCTGATTTGTATAATTTACATATAAGTATGTAATAGGAGAAATTAAACGGCATGTTCCTGTTATTGGCACGTTCCACTTCGGAAATTAAATGTTCAAGAAGAGGCACTGAGATTTTGGCAGGAATGTTGACGAATCTCTCGTTAATAAGCAAACCCAACTGCTCCGCGTCGTTTCCCAATAAATTATTTATCATAGTGTTAGCCGCATCTGCTGCATGCTCATCCGCTAATTGCTTCAATAAATCTCTAAGTTGTTGTATACATGGAATATTCTGAAACATAATAATTTTATTTTTTGTTTATAAGAACTGATATGAAAAGACTGTTAAAAAAAAAACTTTTAATTATTAACAATCACACATGATGTTTTATTAATATGTCAGTTACCTGTTTATCTGAAATGTTGATAACAGTTGTAACACCAAACACATCGTTAACGTCATCATCATCATCCTCTTCATTCTCATCAGTAGCTTGTTTAATAACAGACCCTACATAATTTTGAGATATTATCAAATCTGTAAGTCCACCTAAATCAATATGCGCTTTGAGAAAAAGTTGTTTCAATAAGGTTTTGATTCCATGGCAATCGGGATCTTGTGCGTTACGGCCTTCAAAATCTATTTGTATCTCCACTGCCTAAATAAATAAATATTTTTCACCATCACATCTTTCTTACATTATTGATCAAAGATCAGATATATATAAATGTTAACTAAAAATCAGACTCAAAAATATTAAATTAAATAATGAGAATATACAGGTAATATTTTAATTTTAATTTTTAAATCTTATCACGTAAAGAAATATGATTTATTTATGTAAAAACAACCTGATAATTATCATTATAAAGCACAACTTTGTTTATTGCTCAATATGACATAACACAAGTGATGAACATGCAAAAGAGATTATTATTAAGTAAAATATCAAGAATATAAATTTACTACGAAACAATTTTCTCCAAAGTTATTTTTAAAATATATATCGTGAGTTTTCTCATATAAAAAAACAGGTATTTCAAACTATAGATGTGCATATAAAAATTACTCGTATTAATGAACCTATTGTTGTAACTGTCAGATGATTCAAGCTAAAATAACAAACGAATAGAGTTGCACTTAGCGCAAAAAAAATTATTATCTTGATTTATTACTTTCACATTTTACGATGTTGTCGCGACTTTGACACATTTTGAAGCAATTTAAATGACATTTAAATAACTCTTTACTACGATAAAAAGCGACCACATGTTTCCGAGTTGAGGTTAATTCACCCGGTATCATGTGTTTTATCGTACAATATAAACGAATATTTCTTACTTCTTGTTCTTCATCCTCACTGTTAGATAATGACGAAGAGACAGGATCTGTATCGCCATCAAGTGCTTTTGACTGAATCTCACGCTTTTTCACCGGTGCGGACATTTCAACTATACTCACAACCCAGTTCAACTGCGTCTCACTGCGTCAACAATAGTACCGGAGTGTAGATACAGTGTACAGATCAGATTCTAATCGGATCGGAATGTTGGAACCACGTGACAATTCGAAAGGAGTGGCCTGATAAAGAGGTCTGTTCGTGTTGCTTACACTTTTGCACTTTATTTTGTTTTCTTTTTCTCATTTAAATATAAATATATGTATATTGTATGTATCTTTTTATGCAAAAATTGAAAAAATGTAACTACACGAACAAATCTGGTAATGAAAAGAAGTAGGTAGGTAAAGAGACAAGAATGAGAAAGAATTTGCTTAAATATCGTCATGTAAAATAAATTAATACGCTACACACAAATGGTAAATATATAAAAATTATATATATACACAATGTGTAATTATATACATATATAGTTTCTTAAATATGATAATTTAAAACAATGTTTTTGTGTGTTATTACTGTTTAAAATAAATATCAAGTAGAAACACGCGCATAAAAAATAAAAGTAAAATTAAGAAGTTCAGTAATTTTAAAGCTGTGTGAAATTGTTGACTCTGTGTATATTTAAATTAATTTAAGCAATTATATTTTTATATCAATACATTTGCACAGATATAAAAAAACAAAAAATGTGAATAAGATTCCAATGCGTGCCGCCAAATGGCGCCACCAGCCCTAATTGACAGTCTTACTTCACAGTCAGGCAGAAAAAACCATTTCCGCTCTCATTTAAACAGTTGCTCATCGCGCGGAGTAATTTTATGCATCGAGTTCTAACGCTTGCGTGAATGGGAAAACGTGAATAAGAATATCAGACAACGCGGGAAATCGAGAACGCAACCGCTTCGAGTGTGAGAAGTTAGATAAAGGTAAATTTTATATTCGGAGATAAACAAGAGATCTAAACAATTGACATTATTATATTAGTGATTATATATTTTACGATGAATAAGATTTGACTATTTCCGATAAAGCAATCGATTAAATATCAACCGCGATTAGTCAATTTTAATTAATTTTGCTAAACGACTAAATCAATTCAATAGAAAGTTTCATAGAATAATCGGTCAATTAAGTTAAGCGAAGATGACAAAATCGGTTCTGACCGACTTTTATTCGCGAATTACTCGCCCCATCATGATTCCTATCGTTAAACTGTCAACAAATTTTTATATTGAAATATATTTGAAACTTGATATTTAAAACAATTCATCTGTCCGCTTATTACTGAATAGATTAGAATACAATGGCAGTATGTAGTTAAATCCATGTTTTTCAGAGAAACGACAATAAAACGCGTTTATAAAAATATAATTTTAATTTACAGAAAGTAGAGAATAATAAACAAATGTGTGTGCACGCGCGTGTTAGAGAGAAAAGTCTATATTTTGCATAACGCTTTTCTCTATAACAAAATAATATACAACTCAATTGAAGTCGTAAGGCGTTACTGAACAAAGTAGCAGGATGTTGTGCCAGATAAATTAAATGGAGTCATATTTTAATCCCATACGTTTCGACTATATTTTTAGTCTTCTTCAGTGGGTACTGAATTTAATTATCACAGCATTCATGTTCGTGTTATCGTCAATACTGTATTGACGATAACACGAACATGAAAAACTCTATCTAACATCGTCAAACTTTGGTGCTGTGATAATTAAATTCAGTACCCACTGAAGAAGACTAAAAATATAGTCGAAACGTATGGGATTAAAATATGACTCCATTTAATCGACTTCAATTGAATTGGATTTTCCATACTGAACCGGAAGACTATCCTCGTTATTTTTAACAAAATAATATACATTCAGATCCAAATGTAGTAGGACGTGTCTGGAACAAATTGCTGGATGTTTTGTGAAGAGAAAAATCAAACGACTAAATTTTATCTCACTTAGTATCCACTGAAGATGACTTTAAATACAGTCGAAACGTATGGGAAAAATTTAATCGTTTGATTTTTACTTCTCTGCACAAAACATCCAGCAATTTGTTCAGACACGCCTTGTCTTACTACATTTGAATCTGAATTTTCAATCTGAATCTGAAGCTACACCTCTTCACTATTTTATAATATATATTTACTTTGACAGCAGAAAAAACTAATAATAAGAAAGACAATGAGATATGTGCAAATTTGCGAAAAGATTAAGTGGAAAACAGAAGTCCATATATTCTCGTAGTATCGTGAAACTGTTTCTTTTTTTTTCTTTTTCTCTTCGATGTTTACGATGCAGATTACATCGATTAGCAGAGAGAAGATCCTCGAATGTCGAGGGATCGTTCGAGAATAACGATTCTCGATCAGCGAGCGGAAATTGGACGCGGGAAAATTCAAATTTTCCGATCACGTGCGGCGGAGCGTGATCGCGTCGAGGCCGCGCCGTTGTCGGCGCTGCAACGCCGAAATTCGATTAAAGTTCTCGCGCATGGGCCGAAGGAAATGTCGTTTTCTCGAATTTCCCGGAGTCTGTCAGGTGGCACCACGGCGTACGTTGGGTCCGGGCGCTACGCGAGCGACCGTACTACGACAACACGGGGGAGAGAGGAGCCAGTGCTCTTTGTAGGTTATCGAAAGCACGTCCCAGGCATAGAACACTTGCCCCGTTGAACGTAGACAGCGACAATTGACCGACACTGATCATCAACAACCGCCGCCGTCAGTCCTTTTTGTCCGTGCTCTCCCGTGACGTTTAGTGAGTGCTTTGAGCTGTGGCGGGCGGTGAGATGGCTGTCACTCACTCTCTCTCTCTCTCTCTCTCTCTCTCTCTCTCTCTCTCTCTCTCTTTCTGTTTTTTCTTTTCCTGTCTTCTTCTTCTTCTTCTTCTCTCTCTCTCCTTTCTTTTTCTTTCTATCTCTTCTCCTCTTATTTTTTTATTTTTAATTTTCTCTTCCTCTGGTGTTCCATTCTCGGACGGATCGAGAGCGTCGTCACCTGCAAAGCGCGAACGTGGTTTTTTTTTTTCGATAGCGCAATGAGACACGGCAAGGGCCACTTTCGCGAGACATTGGCACTGGAAATTGGACCGTATCGAACGTGGGGACGACGTCTCGCGATCAAGCGCAGAGCTGGTGTTGTTTCCTTCTAGATGTTTTCTCAGCTGAATAGATGTTTCGACTGCCCACTCGATACACCTGGTCCGGACCCACGAGGGGATGCTACGCACACGACTCTTGCGTACTACGCGCGTACTACATCCCCTACATACGTACATACACACACACATACATACACATGTACACGCGACTGCAACATGCTTCTGATTCTTGGCTGTGTTCGGTGTTTCTTAGCGCTGTTCCGTTCTAGCATAGCTATCTCACCTGCCTTGAATTGTCTACTTTATGTTCTCGTTTCCTGCATCTACATTGGAAACGCTCGATCTCTTGCAAGATGTTTGTATCGACGAGTTCGGAAGCTCGAAGCTCGATTTTCGAAACTCCGGGGAGACAGCTATTCTCTTTCCCCTGCCTCCGTTGTGATATTTGTTAGGTAGTGATTTTACGTGTCGTTTATCGCGCGAAATCGCGCACGTATATAATATATGGCTCCGTATATTTATGGAATGTCTGCTTACAAACTGAATTTGCGACAAATGTTTATGTAAGTGACCGATCAAGTGACTTTGTCAAATCAATTTTTGTGCGTCACAGTAAAGAATCAAAAATAATAAAATAAAACCAGTAGAAGTAACATTTTTTTATGTATACTAGATTAATTATATGTACGCAGAGAAAAAAGAAGTAAACGAAATAATTATTAGCGGACGTAAGAAAGAAATGGGCCGACGTATTTATTTTTCACAGTCGAGTGTAAAAATGCAGATAAAGCAGATAAAAAAATCTATTTCTTGTGGATATAAAAATCTCGTTTAAGACACGTTTAAGAACAATGTACAACGATTACCTCTTTAACGCGCGAAGCTCTTCGCGCATCCTCGAACGCGCCGTTCCATAATATATATTCCCCGCGATATATCGTGCGCTCTAAGTCGTTACGTATGTATGTACATCGCAAGCGCGTGTAAGCTGCATTTAATCGCATTTTCACGTGCAAATTTACATCGAGTCGCTGTGTTCTTTAAGAGAAAAAAGATACAAGACTGAGAAAAACACGTGTTGTTTGTAGTGTACTGAAAATAATTTAAAACGATCGAAGAAAATTTAGAAAACTAAAATTTAGAAGAAATATTTTACTTTGAAAGCGCTCGCATAATACGTGAAAAAGAAAAACGATTTAACGTTTCACCGAATTCGCGTTAAAATCAAGAGCTAGCTGCCAAATTGAGTGTGAAGATTATTCCGACTTTAACGTAACATCGCGTAAATCGTAGACAATCGAGCGCACAACACAAGCGTGGTGAGCCAGGGATGATACCCGCTATGTCGGTACTTTTTTTGTTTCGTCCCCTCCCCGTTCATACGCGAAAACGCTTTTTCCGGCCTTTCGAAGCGCCACACGTTCTACGAACGAAATTAAGCCATATGGCTACATCGTAGGGGCGTGCTGAGGCCGATGCGCCGCGCAACTGGTTGATTTATCGGTGCTTTCGCGTAGCGAAAACTAGCGAGAGGACCGAATTGGATTACGGCGCGTGCACAAATTGCTTTATTCAAATGCAATTTAAGGTCGCGCGCGTCTTCCGCAGACTGCAAAGAGGGCCAGCTACGTAAACGGGGACGGCACTTTTTCCCTTCACTTCTTGCTCCTTTTCTTTATTTTTCTTATCGCGCGAGATCGTTCGCGCGTATAACCGTTCGGGATGCATAATGACGAGTAATTTGGCGAAACGAGTTACGAATGATCGGCTAACGATATTTCCGATGTGTATATAAATTTCGCGTTGCCGCGATAACGTGCAATGAGCGAAGCTGTTTTTTTTTTAACGTTTGGTAACAGGTTAAAAACGAAACGCTCCTTCGAGTTTGATCTTGTTTCACAAAGAGAGTCATTTTTACGACTGTCCAAACGACTCGAGAAATTGCGTGATCCGATAATTTTCTCTATATAGACTTTTCGTCTATCGAGCTTGTTTTTGTTTTTGATGAAATATTCATTTTATCTGTTACAGATTAAAGTTTTTGACGCTTAGATTTGTTTCTCAAAGCGATCGCGACGCTACTTAAATGCGATAACAAGTTTCTCAAATGATTAATTTGAAATTGTTTTTTTTTTTTTTTGCGCAATTTTTTTGTCCAATTTTTGACAGTGTGTACATGTGTCTTTACCTCTTCGAGTTTAATGTGCAAATTGATTGCGCGTTGTATGTGAATTCCGTCCGGTTCATTTTCTCGCCTAATAATCTCAATCCGCGTGCCGAAGTTGTGTGGGAAATAGCGAGTCGAAATATCGAACTAGCGAAGAGGATTTCAACAACAACGTGTCGCGACTTGAGAGGGAGGAGAGAGAAAGAGAACGCGCAATTGGCAATTGAGTTGTTTGTGTTTATGAAATGCGCATGTACAAAGCTGGTTATATATATGTATAGTTGTAAAACTCCGAGAAATTAATATCAAACATTAGTGTTTCTCTATTCGCGTCGCGAACTTCGCGTCACGCGTATTGTTTTTTACGTAAAAAAACGAGGAGAGACATGAAAACAACGCGCATCGTCTCTTATGACGTTGCTCTTTAAATTTTTGAAAGTTAGTATTATCATCCAATGGAGTACTATGAGCACGATATTCCATTACGTGGTTTGCGAACGAAGAAAAACGACGAGCGCGAGACACAATTCGCTTTAGAGTTCACACAGCTGAAGATTAATTCCCGACACGTTCTCACTTCGGCTCGTTCGTATTCCGCGGTCGCCGTCACATTTTGGTATCGATATAGCCGACGGGGAGAAAACGCGGAGAGAAGGGAGGAGGGGATGAAGGAGGAGGGAAATGATTTCTAAACCGCGCGAGATGCATCGCGCACTCGCTATATATCATATAGCCGCGCTCTCTTGAATCGCATTGCAACAGACGCCCCGGCTACCAGGTAAACAGTAAATTCATTTCGATCAGCAGCGTCGACATCGGCTTCCTTCCTTACGGGATTTTACGAAGCGCGCGAGGTTGCGCGAAACGGCAAAAGTAGATGAAAGACGAGCGATGAGAAGAGGGATGGGAGAGGGGGAAGGTAAGAGAAGGTAGGAAACCCGAGGATTTATTGCACTTGCGAGCCCTTCTTTATCTCGTTTCTAAAGCTTCCGCGCCGGATCGGGAATATCATGTTACTTCTTACAACGTAACATCCTCTCTCCGGATCTCTCTTACCCCATTTTGCCATTTTCCTCTTTTCCTCTCTAACTGTCTCTCGATGTTTCTCTTTCTCTCTCTCTCTCTCTCTCTCTCGTCATTTAACGATGGCTTCCCGAAACCATTTATTGTTGCTGACCGTTGTTACGTACGTGTGTATCTCTTGCAAGAAGAGATATTAAACGATGCAAACGATGAACTTGTAATGATTCCGTTTCTTCTCAAAAGTACCTTCAGACGTTGTACAAGAGAGTATTAAATGTTTCATTATTTAGATTTCCGAGGCTTTCATCTTCGAAAAGAGAGAGAGAGAGAAACTTTGACTAGGGATGAGCATATGATATCGATATATCGACAATATCGGTATGATTTTTTTTTATTTTAGATATTTTAGTATCGATATTTTGTTATTG
>QVNV01008740.1:0-29483 GCA_014825455.1 Pseudomyrmex pallidus
GTAGGAGGTCCCGAGTTCGAATCCACACCGTTGTATTTTTCCGGTTGGATGGGGCCGGTCTTTTTCAAGTCGAATTTATCGATTGAAAAACAAACTGAATCGGGCCTCCGAATAGATCGTGGATATAAAATGGATCTTGGATATAGAAGTGAAAAATATTGTAACCCTGTGAAGGGAATCAATTATAAACTTCCTTTATCCTTCCTTTAAACATAAAAGTAGTTATAACTCAGAAACGACTTACTTTTGGATCTATGTTTATTTAGCTTTTTTTCCTTCTTTTGGAGTCCCAAATCACGTCCCGAAATATTCGTCGCGATTTTCCGGACACCTTGTATAATCTCGAACATTTTACATTAATCTTACTTAGAGCACGATTCTCTCCATTCGAAAATCGACCCCCTCCAATTTTAGTCCAACTTCCATACGTGAAACAATGACGAAAGCAAACAGGAATTGCTCCGTCGAAGTCGAATGACGATGACAAATGTCATTCTTCAGAAAAGGGATGGAAAACTCATTAACCAGCCCAGTCTGTTGATGACTCTTCCGTAGTATCACTGTTATCGGAGGCATTCGAGTTAACTCCGTTCGAGCATCCTACGTGACGACGACTACTCCGCACACAAGCTCAACTATTTCCTCCTCCCCCTCCTTTTGTTCCCGGGGCATTTCCGCCGCCCAGCCTCCGCCCGCGCTTCCATCAATCATTTCAGTTTTGCGCAAGATTCGCCCGTTATTCGAATCTCTGTTCTTCGTTTTCTTCCTCCCCGTTTCCACCTTCCGTTCATTCCGGATCGTTTCCGTTATCTCCTCCCGTAAAATCGAGTTCTCGATTTCTTCAATTCCCGCGCGCGTACACAGTTTGTAAAACCGAGTATTGTATTTAGTTAAAATTTTTTGAAAAAAATTGAAAAAAAAAAATTTTAAAAAGAGAATAAAGTTATCGATCGCTGAATGTTCGAAGAACAACGGTTACGTTGTTAGCACAATTCCGACGGACACTGCATTAAAGTTACAATAATTCAACGCAGCAGGTAGTAGAAATTATTACACGGATATTATTATGACAGGCAAACTGATGTTCTTCTTTCTGCGGCCGCGATTGCCCGCAGCAGTCGTGCACACGTACGCGAGGAGTTGGGAAAATTTCATCGCAGTTTGCCGGACCGCAAAAACTGCAAAAAAATCGCGACAATACCCTCGCGCATAAAAGGGAGAATCCTTGAAAATATGCTCGGTGTAAAGTCAGTGTAACTAACTCTCTCTTTCGCGCGCGCGCCAAGATATTAAAACAGAAAATTTATTCATCATTTTCCGGTTTGCGTACTTTTTATAAATGCGATGCATATTTTGTGTATTACCAGATAGCGACGGTACTTAAAAAAAAAAAAAAAAAAAAACCCCAAGAAAAAAAATCTGGTCTCTTGACAAACATTCGGCGTAAATAGACAATATCGGGCTCTCGTCCGTTTAATTTAGCCTTCATGTTTATTTCAATGAGCGTTCATTCCGAGAGTTCTAGATAATGAGAAAGCAGTAAAGACAGATTAAGAGATTCCGAAACTCTTCCCGTTCCCGGGGAGCCGAGATTCTTTTGTGACAAATCCATTAGGGACTTCGAAGAAATTGAGTTTGCGTCCGCGATTCATTATAATCTCATTTATAAATGAGAAACTAACTGTTCCCACCCCCTCCCTCCCTCCCTCTGTCCCGAGAGAACTGTGACAGCCCTTTAATTATCGCGTTCCGACAATGTACGTCCAATAAATCATCCGAAAAACGCGATAAAGTTCGATAACAAGTCGGCAGTTTTGCGAACCTCACGAGAACGCGCGCTCAAAGCGAAAAGAATGCAAACAATAATTCATAAGTAGTACGCAAAGAATATTTATCACGCGTTCAACTCGAAATAATATTCGAGAGCTATATGACTTCGGTGAAGTAGGAAATATTCATACACTAATTACTCGCGAAGTCGAATGTTCCTCTAAAGAGTAAACTCGCGAGCATAATGCAACTTCGAAGCTTTATCAGTGTGTGTGTGTGTGTGGGTACGTGCTCGAAGGTGCTTACGTACCTAATTTACTGTCATGTGTAGCTGCTCATTACCATTTCATATGCGGAGAAAGACCGTATATTTTGATGTAATAAACTTCCCTCGAATTTTCCAAGTGTGTCACACATGAAGTTCGAGTGTGTGTGTACGTTGTCGAGTTGTATAAATTTTGCTTCAACTTCCAAATTACATATCACGACTACGTACTCTTCTTGGAGAAACTTCATGTATTTATTTTTGATTATTTTCGTATATTATCTTGCGTGTGTGTGTGAGAAGTATTTTTTTTCTTCGCGCTTAAGTAGAGAGAGAGAGAGAGAGAGAGAGAGAGAGAGCGCGTCTTAAGTTTCGTTTGTCTCACACGCGCTCACTTATGTGTGTGTTGTAAACTAAAAGTGAAGTAGAATTTGAAAAACTTACTTGCTGCGTCCTTACTTCTCTTCTTGGTGAAGTACGCACGATCGAGGAAATCGCTTTTCACCGTGGAGCACCGAATAGAACCGTCTGGAAGACAATGGCGCGATATCAAGCGGAGTGGACCGAGAAACGCGACCAAACAAAAGGGAACAATTCTTTGGTTCACTGGTTGCGAGATATCTCCAACTACTTTCGGCACAACTGCTTTTGCTCGACGCTCTCTTCGATCTCACGGGCGAACCGCGATCTCCGTTTCTCAAGAGCTCCTGAATTCGCGATCGTCAACATCCGAGAGTATTTAAACACTTGTTTCTCTTTCTCGCGTGTTTAAGAACAGTATAGATGATTTATCTAAGATACGAAGTGATGCGGCGTGTTACAATTTCTCGCGATCGCAATTTATTAAAGAAATTCTTCGATGTTTTCGTCGGAGCCGCTTTTATTCCTATGCATATTTTATTTTCTTTCGCGCGACGTCTCGTGCGATCTTCTCTCAGAACGCGCACCTGTCGCGCCGTTCCAATTTCGAGCTTGAACTCGCGGAAAACTTTGCGCCGCGCTATGTACGTATGAGAAATTAATGGACGTGCCGTCGACACTTTTCCATTCGCGACCGCGACTTATTGTTTCGCGTATCGACGTCGCCGCGTGTAATCGACACTGACAAAGATTATCGTCGTGAACGTCAATCAATATTTACGCAGGTGACTTCGCAATCGCGTATTTAGTTTTTTATGTCTGAAGAAAGCGCGATTTTTCATTTGAATCTCGTTTCATTCGCCGCACGTAGATGCAATTTTACATCTGCGCGCGGTGTGAGTTTTCGTATTTCGGATAAATTATAAATTTTTTTGGTCTCTAATCGTGTTTTAAGACTAATTAGGGTAATAAAATCTGTCTCACTTTTGTTTCACATTCGCGATGTTTCCTCGTCTAATTGCGTAATTCCGTGACGTACATTTTTCTACGTGCAATAAAAGCGCGTGCCGTTTAATTTTTTTTTTTTTTATCTCGACGTTAATCCGATCCCGAAATTAATGTCGATACGAGACAAAATCGGACTGATAAGATAAGAGTTTGACAAAGTATTCGAACTATGCAGTTAATCACAATTAAACTTTATCGCGGCAATTTTGTGCGGAACATTCCGACAGAGCGGCGTTTTATGATACTCTTTTTTTTTTCTCTCTCTCAGTTCTCAACTACCGTTAATATTTTCGCGCTTCACGCGACACTTAAAGCGTCCGAAAAACTGCAATTGCACAGTAGTAAAAGGCTCGTATCAAATGGTCAGTCAGAGCGTTATCCTCACGGAGTACTTTCCGCCACGGGGCACTTCGCGTAATCGTTTTCGCGGAGAACACGCTTCGTCCGGTCACGTAAGGAAGCGGCAACAACGTTATTGTTATCGCGATCGTATTTTTACAGTTTCACGAATGTTTCTGTTTCAACTTGCTCACCATATATTTTTGAAGATGTTGTAACACTGTTATTTCCCAAAGTTCTTCGAGCATCCGACCAAGGAAGTGGTTGTTACCGGTGATTGTGTGTTGAAAAAATTTCTGCGTGTCACTGGCGTGTCGTCGTCTCGCGTGAATTTTTTTTTTTTACGATCGACTCGTGTGCGCGAGAGATCGAACTTTCACAATTCCGCAGAATCCGCGGAAAATGATTTTTTTTCGCGGATCACTGACATCCCGACGACGACGACGACGACGACGACGACGACGTCGAACGAGAACCTATTCTCTTCGCTCCAGCGCACTTCCTTAATAACGTAGGGCGAATCACGTTCGTGAATACGAAGAGGAGAGATCTTCAAGAATTCGTACGCGAAATAATACGGTGGCGGAACTTGAAAAGCTTCATCCTTCACGTTCGTACGGTCGCATTAAACTGGATTAAAACTGCCGCGCGTTTAATCGCAGTTTGAGAATCTCGTTACTGTTTTCTTCAATTTTCCACGGTCTCGCGTTTCTTTTGCCTCTTTACCGAAAATTGAATTTGTTTAATACACAATTTTTTTTTCTCTGGAAAATGTACAACGTATGTTTGTGCACAAATAAAAATCGCAGGTTTACACGCGCCACTTTCAAGATAAATTGATGACAAGTCTTCGCTTTCAGATATCGCTCACAAACCGGAGAAAACTCTCGCACACATACGCGGGGCTCACAGCTGTTGAGAATAGAGAATTCGATGTCGTGATATACCTTTAACGCGGATTTCTGCCGATACATTTGCGCGCCATCGCGGAAATATTACATAGCGCGCACTCGATGTAAATTCGAGAAGCTCTTTGAATCGCGGAGGAGACATTCACAACCGGCGGTTATGTCATTCGGGTTTTCTAAAATCGCACGCGAGGGGTTTATTCACATTTAAAAAACCGTTTTTTCCACTTGATTACTCAGACACGCGCCCGGATATTCATCCTCTCGAATTCCGCGCACAAAAACCAGCTCTTTTTTTTTTTTTTTTTTTGTTTCAAATAGACACTACAATGTCCCACTCGTCATACTTGCGCAAACTAGGTTTTTATATACAAGCGAGAGACCCGCGCGCGCGCGCGCGCACACACGCACACACATACACACACGCACGCACGCACGCACGCACACATACACGCGCGAGTGCTCTTTAATCCGGATTTCACTGAATCTGTTTCATAGCACTCTCACTTCAAGTATCATCTCACTCGCCACAGAGATACAATCCCCAGGATCGAATTTATTTCAAACCGATTCGCGAACTCATACTCTAGGCGATCCGCGCGAGATTCTTACAATTGTCCGCAAATTCTTCGATAACTAGACGTTTCTTCGATTTGCGCGCGGATTTCGTTCCAAGAATTCACGCGCTTTCTCCTAGTCTCGTCGACTCTGATTTCTTGATCGACCGCAATTTTATTATCGAAAATCTCCGCATTCTCGCGACGAGTGCATTCCGTTTTACGGCGAGCACTCGAAAACTCGCTCGGAACGCGCGAGACGAAAAGAAAAATAAAACACGTTGCTCGACAAGCAGTAAACAAACGTGCCAGCGAACCAGCCGACAGGATCCGACGGGAGCGAGTCTAAAAATCTAATTTTCTGATTGCACACACGCGCGTATTAATTGCCGAGATCGCATTCGTCGGCGATTGAACGATCCACAATTGTCACTTACTTGTTCTTGTCAATTGCTCACAAGTCATTTTCACTCCCGTGCGAGTTTATATGTTGAGCGAAACGCACTTTTTCGAATCTTCCTGCAAACCTATCTCCAGCCATCGCCGTCTCTTACGATTGCCGTCCGGGAATTTTGATCGCGCTTCTGGTCAAACAACACAACGCGAAGACGCGGGAATAAAATCGACAAGTTTTCACCCCGGAAATAGGACGGAATCTCGAGTTTTTTTCCTCGAAAAACGGTCTAAACTTGGCGGCGGATGCGCGCGCGAAACCACCACGAGTGATGCTGAGATCGGACTGGAGCCTCCGGCGCGGCGCTAGCGTCACTACGAGCGAGAGGCAAACCAAAATCACCCTCCGCCGCGCCGCGACGACCAACCCCTGGAAAAGGAGGAGGAGGAGGAGGGTTGGCAGCAGTGGCGGAGGAGAAGCTAAGTCGCCCGGAGTTTAAGGTGTGAATCGCGTGACAAAGTTGAAGCAGCCGACTTGTAATGCGACTGCTATTCTCCCCGGGAGAGATTAGTCAAGCTTATCTTCGACTATAAATCGTGGTGAGTTGTGCCTTACGCGCTTTTTATGACACCAAGTTTCAATTAGGACAATGTCTTTTAATTTCCAAATTAAAGAGATAAAACAACGCGACGCACTCGATTGCATATCGCAGATGTTTGCGTTAATCACGGGCGAAAGTCAAAAAGATCAAGTTGAATGGAGCTTTTCAAGTGAGAAGTTTCTTTATGATGTCTTTATGATGAAAATATTCGAAAAAAAAAAATTAATAACGTCAAAGACATCGTCAACAAAGGCGCGATAAACATTTTCGGAAGTAACGAGGCAAATATATTCGCATATTCAACGCGTTGCAGGAAATTATTTTGTCACACTTGTTACTCGATTGCGTTCGCGAGGCGAACAGTTTTGACGATGACGTTTGTATCGACGTTAATGGCTCGCTTTCGGGGGTGCTATCTCAATTATGCGCATGTAGCATATAATGCGCGCGCGGCGCAGCGCTCACCGGCGGGATGATGTGTACTATCGTACACTCCTGATCCCACCTCCGTTTGTTACACATCGCGATGTAACGTGTCAGAAGTGTCTATTGATCTCAGTGATGTCGAATGCACAGAACGGTCTAATGCGTTAGCCGTATCGAATGGTCGATGCGCCGGCAATAGATCATCCGACGGGCGGCTGAGATTTCGGAAATTACCTATCCGATATCGCGGCGCCGCGATTTGCAAAAACGATGGTCGACATTGACTGATGCGCGAATGACTGGAAAACTCGATTTTGCGTAAAATAAAAAACCAAAAACAAAAAAAAAACAAACGACACAAAAAAAAGGATGACGCGGTCCGCGAAACTTCCGTATTCGACGGCGAATTTCCGAATTGCGTGGAACAAGTGGAAAAGGAGGAGGAGGAGGAGGGGAGGAGGATTCAATCGACCGACACCTCATGGCATGGCAGGGAACAAATACCTTTGCTTGCGCACGAGAAAGCAAAAAGAGCACGACCGCGTTTTGCATAGCGTCTTTTCTGTACACGGTGTTTTTCAGAACCAGGAAGATAGCGACATACGTTTCTTTTGCGAAATGGCACGCGCTTCTGTCATGAAAACCTGTTTTTTCTTTTCTTTTCTTTTTTTTTTTCATCTGCAGTAAAATACGATGGCTACTTCTCTCACGCGCTACGTCTCGTGCCGCGAAAATTTACATTCGAGATATTCAAATGTCGTATTTAGTATGTGAGGTATGCTTACTTTGCGTAAGAATAAATCCGTTCCCGGTAAAAAAAAAAAAAACCCTCGCGTTATCGTAAATATTCGTCACGTGAGTATATCTGGAACAAAATTTAAGACCTTGCAATTCGAAGCACAGTCGAGTTGGAGAATTTCCCGACAAACGCGTGTTCATTTCCGATGAGACAAAGGTTTTGGAATAAATCCGAAAAAAAACATAAATATCGCACACTGTTCGATGCAATTTTATAAAGATTTATCTTTACACACCGCGTTATCAGATAGTCAAACAAATTCGACTAGTAAATAAAATTTATGCTATCGTTATTCTTCTAGTTTAACATCTTGTCGCTTCAATTTAGCTTATAACATCGAAGTATGAATAAAGTGGAACAAAACTATCCTAGCAGATTTAATGAAACGTGAATTTGTAATATTTTACACACAACTACACACGCGGGACATTTCACAGCAACTTGCGCGGCACAGCCGCAAATATTTTCATTCTCTTGTTTTGCGGCGTTAAAATTGTGTCAGAAAATCAAAATGCTCTCAATACGTACACGAGGATACGTACGTAGATTAGAAAATGGAATTAGAATACGATTCACCTTGTCGTATTTACGTTATTTCGAACGTCACGAGCGACAGACGAAACAATGCGTTCACATACCGAAAAATTCTTCCTTCCTTCATAGCTTCATAATGTAAAGCGTTCGGGGGGTGAGGGAGGGAGGGAGGTTTATCGTGGAATCTTGAAGCTTCTTAAAACTCCAGGTCCTGACCGCGGAGAGAAGTATAAGTAAGGTAAAACTAAACCAACTTTAGCACCGTCGAGTTCAAGTTAAAATTAAAGTTTAAAGACTTATAACTTCCTAACGTGCTGCTCCCTGATCCCGAGGACGAGGATAGTTAACTCAATAGGTCTCATCTCTCCCACCCTACACACACACACACACACACGCAAACTTGCACGAGCGAGCGCACACTTACACGTAAACGCTTAAGCGCCAGCATTTTCAATAACTATGATACTCTCGAGCTCGGTTTTGACACGACGCTCGCATAATACGCTTAAAACTTTCGCGTCTTCTTTAATTTCTCGACACGCGATCGTCGCTCTTCTAATCGATGATCAAACAGCAAACCTTGGGGGGAAAAATCTTTCTCACGAATGTTTTTTTTTTCTAATTCCCTTTCTCACACGTGCAACTTCTTTGCTTTTGATGCATTTTGTTTTTTATTATTTGTCAAAGACACGCAGTTTGGATACTGATAAAATCAAATTCGGATAATTGTGACAATTGGATCTACACGTGTGCGTGTGTGCAAAGCTCTTTCATCAAGACTCTAAGTGTCTGTAAAGGGGTAGACAATCAAATCGGGAAATATAGAGCTAAAACTCATAAAATCAAGAAATGTAAATATTTGAAAACCACTGGCTCGTGCTCTAAAAGGTAGGCGAAGTGCAACAAGTTTTGTATATACGATATATCCCGAGCTTCATCTATTTTCCTTGAGCCGTAAAATCTTTATGACCAATTCGAAGCCAAATATATTTTTTTAACAAATGTAAAAACTTCTCGGGGGGGGGGTGCGTTTTTTTCAGAATAAAACTTTTCCCGATATAAAATAAAATTCCTTGTCGCTGTCGCGTTTCTGTGACGTACGTTTCAAACGCATTCGTTCGTTCGCGGCCGGATGAAAGAACGCGACGGAAATAGTATTTTCGCTCGGGCAACCGAAACTTACAGTCTCTCTCTCTCTCTCTCTCTCTCTCTCTCTCTCCTAGGATGATAATTAAGTTCCTTCCCGGTGTCTGTGTTCGTCGTCGAGGCGTCTGGATAACGTCCAGTTACACTAAAGCGTTACATTGTGAAATATGTCCTTTTCTTACGAGCAGATGTGTGCGAGTTTCCAGCGGCAATCAAAACTATTCCACGGTCGATAGTTTATGACATTCTGTACGTTATGGCACGCTCCTACAGGGAAACTTTATGACGTCGGTAGGGTCCCCCGGACGCGAACAGAAATTATCTGCGGTAGCCGCGTTTCGAGAGACTGTTCCGTTACTCTTCCGCTGAAGGAGGGTAGGGGACGGAAGAGAAAAAAAAACGAGCGTTCTTAAGAAAGTGCTGAGACGTCGATTAATTCTTATTGTCAGGGTCAGACCGTCCCGGAGAAAAATATATAACATGTCCGACCGAGCGTTTCCAGTCAGCGACCATTGGAGCGAAGTCTGCGGCTATCAGTGGCTCCACTTGAAAGGGACCACGGCTGACTGGTCGTCGACTTTGACCACTGCGATCTGACCGTATTCTCATAAAACGCTGTTGAACAAGCATCGAAACGAAAATTTCAACGTGTTTTATCCAAGTAGAATACGAACCTCGAAGTTATCTGAGATAAGGTCTCACAATGAGTATTTTATCTTTTTGTAAAACAAAACTCGCATTTAAGACATTAAAAACAGACACAATTAAGTAAATGCACGGACCTCGGAAGTAATTTGTCAGTTAGAGTTACTTATACGAGCGTGTGTCTAAAACGGAGGAGGTCAGAAACTCTTTGTAAATAAAACTCGAATTAATTTGTTTAGTTTGAAAATACATTCTGATCAAAATCAACTTTTCCGCGACGCGGCGTGCTGTAACTTAAAATAACCATCGCTTAATCGATATTCCAATCTACGCTGCGCGGATATTCCACGACCTTCGATGCGTGTAATCGTTGTTCTGGTTTTTTTTTTTTTTTTTAAGCCGAATTTTCGGAAAACAGATTTCGCACTTATTTCAAGCAGAACGAAATAACATTTTCTGTGCCTTATTTATTGTTTATTGTATGTAGCAACACGCGGGGCTTGGCACGCGCAAAAGTGCCGATCTTTTACATTTTGTTTATGAACACACGTAACAAATACGCTTTTGAATAAATTCTCGCATATATATTTTATCGTTCGCCCGTATCTCCAATATTGACACAATAGTTTCTTTGAAACTGCATATAACGGAAGTTCAACGGCAAAGAGTCACTTGCGGTTGTTTCAATATTGAAACACCGAATATTCTCAAATATATTGTAAAATAAATAACACGTCACGCGTGTTGTGCAAAACAAACAGAACCGTCGCGGCGCGCGTCGCGGTCTCGCGTTGCGGTTGTAACAAATCGCGTGCTCTCTTATAGAGATTCGCGCGATTCCCGAACTGAGTGAGAAATTAATTAAGATGCCACTGTTCCGGATCAAAACCACTCCTTTTCGCGCCTCGAACTACAAGGGGGAGAGAGGATCCAACGGGAACATTCCGCGCATAGTTTCCCGGCTACGTCTCAGACTAGTACATCACCAAATCCGCGCCGTCTTGCACCCTTTACCGAGTCCAAGTCAACCCAACGTTCCTCCGCAGTACCGGATGCTGCAGACGGTATATCCGTTCCGTATTCTCTTGACAGATGTACATAGACCGCTACAGGCGCGCAATGTCGCGACCAAAACGCACCGGCTACACATTTCAATAACAATAACGTCGTGGGAGAAACTCACCCTTTACTCGCCCTTCGCCAAGACCCTGCGGCCTTCTCCGGTCGGCGGTCTCTTCGCTCTTGTCGAGATTACGTTGGGAAATTGGACGAGATCTTGCCGTCGGCAATGACTCGGAAGGACCGCCGCTTATTTCACTCAGAGATACATGCGTGTATTTATGTCGCGCGTTTATGGCACATCCGGGGAGTCGACCGGACAGACAAAAGTCTCCGGGATTAAAATTGCTGCTAGGATTAGAAATTAGGGACGCGATGTTATTATTGCTTCTCTCTAGTTTCGTAACGACCGGGAGAGACTTGATTACCGAGAAAGGTCAACAAAAATATTTTTCCTCTCTTTTTTGAGAACGAATGAATACGAGATTCTATTTTCAGCAGTTCTCTGATATAGAAATAAATTATATATAGCCGATTATGTTACCGCGATATGCCGGATTATACGTGCAGATCGTTACAAAGCGCGTCAATTCATTCGTGTTGCGATCCGATTTTACCGCTCGCGCGGTTCAACGAGTTTGGAAACTGATTACCGAATTTATAATGTAAAAGCTCTCTCTTTCTCTCTCTCTCTCATTCACCGGGAGAGACCGGATGGAAAATTTAATATTTCTTATTTGCCAGCGACACATAAATTATTCGTAATTAATGCAACGCTTCATTCAATTCCCTGAGCCTAAAGTACATTAACTTTGCTTACATTTAGCGAACGCACACGTCATATGTGTATTAATTGGAAAACGCGGGTTTGTGAATATATGTCACGCGTGGAATTTATAATTTATTTTTGGTGGACGTGTGTAAAACGGTGTTTAATTTTCGACGCGGAAGCGAACGGACGAAAGAACGCGGTGGTAGGCACGAAGCCAGGCCAGGAAAAGGAAGAAGAAAAGCGAGGGAAGAAGAAAATCGGTAAGACGAAATTCCCGACGAGGGAGAGACCGATCGTAGGAGTTTAATTGGCATCATTAGACCCGCGCGAATAATTAGCACTCGAACGATCGAGGGGGTTTAATGGCGCAGCCGAGAATATGGTCTTTTCACAACTCGAGCCTGCATTATGGAACACTTTCGCGGATAGCTGCCGCCCTTGGCGCAGATGACAAACTTTTAATCGTGTTAATTGCCGTCTAACTTGCTTGTAATAAATGCGACACGGCCGGCTTGTTAAAAATGTTAGATGTTTTTTCCGGACCGTGTTGTGTTGGCGCAACTTTTGTGTTCTGTTGAGAAAAAAAATTAAAAAACACGCGCGTATGTTAAAATGCAAAGCTGAAACGTATATTGAATTATTTTGACGAGTATAAAGAGAGAAAAAGAGAACGTTTCGCGCGCGACTTGTCGGCACAGATCCCCCATCCCCCCCTCTTTGCGTCATTATAATTTTCTCCGGTACGCAGTATTTATCCAGCGTGTTTTTATATTGGAACAATGAATTGGAGTATAATAGAGCCAGGGTAATTCGCAACTTGCTCCATTGTTCTAACTTCTGCATAGATGAAGCAATAAGCACAGTGTTCCACGGACTAAGAAGCGTCTTACTGTAACTGCGTGCATTGCTACGCTGTTACGCGCTGAATACTCGCCGAAGAGAAATATAACAGTTGTATAACTGCATATAATAAACCTATTGTTTCAAAGTACGCAACTATAATTAAGTTTCACGTCAAAGGCCGTTCTTTATCTCGTATCATAGCCGTTGTGCATCACAAATGGCTCCACTCGCAACAATGGACAGGCGCGTTGATCAATATTCACGCGAAACGATAATATAAGTAGTAATCGCATGTGTGTAAAATATTTTATGAAGACAATAATAATACCCTATTGTATGATAAAGATGTAACAGCATCAGTATCAAAGAAAAGTGTGTCGTTTTTATCAGAGGGAGGATAAACCTGTACAATAATGCAATAATATGTACATATATATCGAATAACAATTGTTACTGTGCTCCTTTACTCCGGGAGGTCCCTGATCCAATCGACGAGGTTATCAGAAGCAGTGATTAAAATGGGGAATGAGTGCTTAGTCCGCAAAAAAGTGGTTGAAGGTAAGTCTGAATGGCGGTTGGTGGGGGTCTCGTTTCGGGCTTGAGGAAACGTAGCACTTCTTACCCGAGGGACTTCCCGCGACCCCAATCTCAAGTCAGATATTGTTCCGAGCTTTGAAAGCTCAAAAGAACTTGTGAAAAGGCATTTCGTCCCGATTCGATGTATTATACCAGGCTCATACGTATTGTACTCCCCGATCTCTCTCTGGCTCCGAGACTTTGGGGAAAAAGGAAAAATATCCTGTTTCTCGCGTCTCTCCGGGTGGACGCCGTTCGTAATTTATAGCAGTTTTCTCGAGGAATGTAGAAAAAAAAAAAAAAAAACTGCCCCGTCGATACTTGAACTGGGTCGAAAATTTTCACAAAATTCTGCAAAACCTATTATTTAACTTTCTCGCGAACGTCGCGTTCACACAAAATCATTTTGCGATGTAAAAAAAATTCAAGAAAACATTGATTTCAAAAACTTTTTAATTTCAAAAAGTATTTCAAACAATGTCGGCGAGATTTGTGTCCCGCTGCTGAGAAATAATACTCGCAAACATGTCTAAAGCAATTAACGAAAACTAAATTGATGTTTCAACCGTCGACCCGGATTAATCCTTCGGAATTTAACGAAGGAGCAATTCCTTTAATCCGGCTCACCGCAAAACGAGAGTGTCTCAGCCACTTTGAGCCACCTCGGTGGTGTGCGACCGTCAAATAACGCTTCAGAGATTAAATGAAGATTGGATGTTCGAGGGCGATCATTAAGATAATTCGTCACAGCCGCCCCTCGCGTATTTCCACGACGGGAGAAAGAGAGAGAGAGAGAGAGTGAGATGATCCATAAGGAATAGTCGAAGAAGACACGGGTTTTCCCGTGCGCGCAACGCGATAAATAAATCTCGAAAGCTGGTACCGAGAGTTGGTTCTGCACGTGTATAGATACACGTCGCTTTCATCCCCTTTGGCGAACGCGTTGTATCGTGGACAGGGGCAAAGTTGGTTCTGTATGTTCTTCACGGTGGCACCGCTCACTCGGAAGGATTTAGAGGCGGGAATGTAACTGCGCGATACATCTCCCGCGTCGCGAGACGCGGAAAGAGGGACGAAAAGAGAATGAGACAAGGAGGAGACAAGGGCGAGAGCACACGAAGAGGAATCGCGCCCAAGGTTCCTGACAGCATAGTTACGGAATAAGTGACAAGTTTGTGTACTGCTCGCGGATCGTTGGATCACTTATGCATGGTAGACCGGTCCAAATTGCTTTGCGGGAGCGCCAGCCTGAAACCGGAAGTTACTGTGTCTCCTAACGCGCCGGGATTTATACGACAGGTAACTCGGTAGCCTTGAGCCCCCGCAGCTCATCCCTCTGAGCGGACTTTGGATACCTTAAGTCTCGGTAACGGAAGAGTAAGTTTCGCTCAGGGCGACACTTTCGATCTTCGCCGCGCTGGATTTTTCAACGGCTCCGCCGCGGTATTGCGTCGCCCCGTTCCGACAGGCAGAAATGAAAGAGATGGGTTTAGAAGAAATGTGCGAGTTCACTCCGGAGTTTCCGCGAAATACTAAAAACTACGATAAGAGCGAAAAGAGCGTGCTATTTGTTAAATGATTTATCGAAATTTTTAAACAAAGAAATACCGTGGGAAATTTATCTCAGGGAGATGAAGTATAAACACGTCGCAAAACTAACGGAATGTAAAACAACGCGCGCCCGCGAAATATTCTCCAAGAGAGAAACGGTAGGGATCAAACAATTACATTAAACACACACACACACACACACATTTGTCAACTTTCAAAGTGGGGCAAGCAACATACGCACACACAGATATGTGTGTAGGCAACAATTTAAAATTTTTTTTCTTCTTGAATGCCGCGTAACGTCCAACTTATTTACTGAACAAATGTTTTTATAATACGAGTCCGAATGAAAAGCGTTGGGCACAAAAACGAGGGAACTTTGCACAGTAAAACATACGCGCGTAGCACACGCGCGGTTTTCACAAGGAATGCTCTTTAAAAAAAAAAAAAAATTACAGGCCAAGTGAAATACCCTCGCAGACAGAGAATACAGTCGCGTCGCGCTGCAGGTTTCAAAATCACTACACTTTCGAACAATCAAAACTTCACGTCCTTCCTTTCGTGCAGCCGCGATATTTATATCTCGCGAAAGACTCAAGGGCGTGGTTGAGCCAAGTTTTATACGACCCGAAGGAGGAGAACCGAAACTAAAGTTTCTTCTATACATTTTCAGCGTGAACTCGCACTTTTCTCTCGCGGAACTTATCCCGCACGCTGCATCTCAATACCGCAAGCGAAGCGGCTTATTTAAAGAAGTATTATATCGAAAACTCGTATGCAACATGCGAGATCCTTATTTCATACACGCGCGCGCACGCCGGCATACAATAAATAACACTACAATATACTTTCCGTAAAATATATATTTATGTATTTTACCGCAGCTCTATTGACGCGTTTCTTCGATTTTTGTCGTCCAATATAAAATTCTTTCTTACTTGCGCGAATTTTTTCGCACCGTCGTCGGCTTATTTCTCCGTAACAGCAACGTAATACGCACCGTGTGTATAATGGGAAAAGCTGTTTTGTTTACAATCACAATGCGCAACGTGCGTTTAATAAACATGAGACATTTATTCGATTTCTCGAAATCTCTTTTTCCGAGGATTTCTCTCTCTATTTCGCGTTGAAAGGAAGATTTATGCCGGCGAAAAATATTAAATCCGTCTGTAGTCGCAGACCGGGATAGCGCTGCGCATGCAGAGTCAAGTAGAAGAAGCGATAAAGATATTCAAACACAGTGGAAGAATATTGTATATTCCTACGTTCGAGAGACCCGTGCGCAGAAACCCGTTCGAAGATCGTTTGAATCGTTTACTCGTCGTCATTTGCTCAAAAAAAAAAAAAAAAAAAAAAAAAAAAAGTAACAACGTCAAATCTTTCCTGTTTTCTCTCGTCCCCAATTTCCGGGCAGCACATTCAAATCTCGCTCTCTGTCTGGTCTCGCGTCCGTATCATTTTAGTCGCATCTCAATGTATTGGAATTCACTTTAAAAGACGTTGGAAGGGAGGACGAGAGAGGATCGGGATTGGTCCGAGCGAGGGATTCAGGCGGTGGACGCGCGAGATCATCATCGACGACGGCAAGCGGAGAAACTTGGTGGACGGAGCGGGAAAGAGAATTCAAGGGTGAAATGGGCGGGTGGTAGAAAGGGTGCGGAATAGTCGAGCGGCAGCGCTTTACGATGATGGTGGCTTCACCCGTAAAAGCCAATGTAGCGCTACCGTCCTAGTCGCTTGCCGCAACTTGCATCCACCCGACCTTTTCCGTACGGAGTCGTCTCCGTCTGCTGCCTTCAAGTGGGATGCTTATCCTTTTTCCGCGCACATGAAGCAGTTCGACGTGCGAAGATCTCAAAGAACAGCTTCATTATCTCTGGCCGTGCTTTTCCCGCCGCTCGGTTATGCGACGTTGATCCTCGTTGCCGATAGTTCACAGAGTTTTCGGAAGTTATCCAATACCCATCAACGTTTTGCGCGGATCACGTTTGCTATTATGTGTGGAAGTAGCCGTACGTTATGTATTCGGCAACGTCTTATCCTGTAAGACGATATTATATTTGGCTAATAGAGTAACCCGATAGCCAATCACGTCAAGTCACAGTTGTTAAAAAATCTACAACATGTCTTGAGAAAAATGACAATGTGACAAATATTTTTTTTCGTACTTTTTTCCACATGCTTCTTTACGATTACGTTGAGTGTTTTATAAAACGCGATGTATGTACATTATAAAATATTTTCGCGACGCAAATGAGCAAAGTTTATTGCGTGTTCTCGCCAGGCAGCGAATGACGACGGCGACGAATTTTCAGAAAAGATACTTAATTTCTCCAACTCTTAATAAATGTTACAGCGACGAAAACTAATAAAGTTGCGGAGGCAACTGGGATTACTTCTCGTTCGTGCAGTAACAGGCAAAGTAACCAATTAGTCGGCTCAGGCATTTAAAATCTAATTAGTCGAAACTCGAGCAACTGCACAAAACATAAACTCTGCCAGCTAGTGCTTAGAGACCGCAAATCTCGAATTAATTATGGTTGTGTGCATGTTGACTGTAAAAAATTGCTACCGCGATTTACAACACACACACACACACACACACACACACGCACCGTATTTAATCATTTCTCGAGGACATTTGGAAACTTGCTTGCTCGCCGCCTGGATATATCGCGAAAAATATTTAAAAAGCGAAAGCCTATTTATCATCAGCATAAAACAAAACTGATACGCAATAATTTTCCCCTGTATCGTATCGCCGCTGGTGTACACATCGCGTAGCGGCGTGTTGGGAAGAAAAACCGATTGCAGAGGGCAAAAAAAAAAAAAAGAAAAAAAAAGAGCGCGATATTAAAAAAGATATATGGCGTTTATATATCGTAAAGCAATTTTCACTAGCAATTTTTCGAAAAACTGCTTTTAGTTTAAATAAAGGAGGTTTATAAAATGCGCCGCAAACTCCGCTATCAATCACGCGGACATGACCGATTAAATGTGGCAGCAGCTGAAAAAACGTTACAAATCCTAGAATAGCCTAGATTACAGTTTTCCACGTTTCGACGTGATATGTCGACTGATAGCGGGGTCTGTGACACGTTTCATAAGCCTGCTTTGTCAGACTAAAGCTGCTTCGCTGCAAAAAGTCATTTAACGTGGAAGGTGAGTTGCAGCAATCGTTTGCGCGCTATTCTCTCGCGCTTCTGACGTCATCATTCAAGTTGACTGATGCAGACGTCGTCGGCCTTTAATATCTTCGCGTTTATATTCCTACGTCACGTACGCTGGCGTTTCCGTTCGGATTCCGTTTCGCGAGGGTTGCGCGATCGCAAAGGCGCTAATAAGACGTCGCCGTCGCCGATATGCGCAAAATACGAGGCTGCCTCGTGTTGCAGTGCCGTATACTGTTCATTACACGAACGGGCAGCACGAACGCGATGCCGCAGTACGACGAGAGCTTCCAAAGTGCTCAAACAACAATCAAGCCGCGAGGGCGCGGGGCTCGGTACATATTGTGGAACATCGCCACTCCGAATTGGAGACCCAATCCCCCTCAGCCACCGCCGCCACCGCCTTCCCGCTATCAATTTAACCCCCCCTTTAACTCTCTGCGTGCCTATCCGGACACTTTGAAACGGTGGTCATCGCCGTTCCGCAGAACCCGCGCCGGTATATTGCTATTTGTACAGCGGCAACTATCAATTTGCTGGAATCCATTATGGTATTAGAGACGGATTCGCCAGTCCTTGCAACGCGCGCCGAAACGCGCGTGAATTACGCGCGACTTTGCGTGGATTCATTCTTCCGGTGATTTCCGGATTGCGGATCGTATTTTCGTAACTCGCGCAACACGGCTAGTAATAAAGAGGGTAATTAACGAAATCCTCGTTAATTGCCTGCCGGCAGCCAGTGAATTCATTTTGTCGGTTGCGAAATCTCCGTACACGTAAATATTCCTTTAAATTATTCAAAAACACGTACACGACTGCAACGTCGTTTAATTATATTATTTAAATATTGGCTTTATTTATACAGATTTTGAAAAATTTAGATTTTTTTCGGTTTTTAAATTCTCCCGCGAGAGAGAGAGAGAGAGAGTTTCGTTTTTACGAGATATTTCGCACAATGTTCTGGCATATTCTTCAGATATTGTAGTAATAAATACCACGGCTTTTAACCCCCTCGTCTCTATAGCTTCGGGCTTGAATATCGACCTGCCGCACAATAGACGCGCGATCAACATTTTCTAGAAAAAAAAAAAAAAAAGAAAAAAAAGAAAAAGAAAACTCCACATTTGGTATTCTATGAGGAATACTTGCCGGGTGCAGTTCGCCACGTATACAGGACACACTCCGTATGTATATATATATATATATCCCCCCATGTATACGAGAAGGTGTCCCGCGGCTCTCGATGTATGCAAGAGATATATGTATGCGCGCCACACACGTATACATACATCTACATACATCGTCGTGTTACGACAATTAGGTAGCGGAATGCAGATTGCGGTCGGTTGCTACCCGTAGTTACTGTACTGAAGGGGACGTTCCATGAGGGGGGTGTGGGTTAAAGGGGCCAATCGTGACGTTGCACCACCGTGACCATCCCCGGAGACGCAAACCAATTGAGGCAATCATTTCGGAAGGACCGAGAACCGTGTAATATAACGCAATTATGCGCATTTTCTATATTTTTGCTTCCCGTCTCTGTGTTGTATTCCGATTTTTTTCTACCATCACATATAATATTTCGCGGTGAGAAATTAATTATTCCGTTTTCCGCGCTTCAATCTAGCGAATGCGGTGCCTATATTATGCACGATCTTGAAAGGCCAGTTAAATAGGTAACACCTCGTAATTGCCTCGGCAATTACGTATTCTCTCTCTCGGTTACAGGTGGTTTTAGGCAGTTGTGTGCGCGAGCAAAGCGATTATTATATGCTCCTTTCGCTCCGTCGATTATTTCGCAGAGTAGAATTTTATTTATTAAACGACTCGTCATCGCGTGAAACATAATATTATCGATAAAAATAATTTTGCCCGATTAAAAATTCGAATTAATTGAATTATTTTATTTTGTAACATTACACAAATTGCCGCATTGTAATAGTACGATTGGAAAATGTACATAAAAAAGTACGCGAGAGTGTAAATGTTTGATGTATTTCGAGTTTTAACAGCATTTTTAAGATTTTCTCTTACGTAAAACGTAAGTAACACTCGCCGATAATTTCCATTCGTTGCGTGCCAATATCCGTAAATAATCTTTACACGTGGATGAATATACGGCGCACACGCTCGCGCACCTGCGTCGCTCAGGAATGGCATAAACCCCAGGAAATTGCACCCTCGGGGTATCGTCTTCGCGAAGTCGATCAGTCTACGGACGATTGCGTCTTCCGGATTTTCCGGATTATGCAAACACGGGCACAAGTTCGTTTGTCGATAAAAACGAGAACGAGACTGTAGGCATTAAAATATTATTCGTCTTAACGCGCTAAATTATTCAATTGTCATCGACACACGTGACTCGGAAGAGATCCGCAAGAGAAGGAAAGGAAGAGAGAAAGAGGAAGAAATTTTTTTTCACAAAAATTTCACAATGCAAAACGTGAATTAATGTTATCTTTATCGATGACGTGTTGTCCCGCGTGGAATAGCACACAATCGGTGTGTGTGTTCGCGTTGTTAGCGATCTTGAATAGATAGCGTTTAAACGCGCGCGCAGTAGATTACTTCCTCAAAAGATCTATGTAACAGCGCGGGAAAGAATGTTCACATGGAAATACGGAGGATTTAAAGTACGAACGATCGGAAACGCGATACGCAGACTACGGTATCGCATGAAAGAAATCAGGTGTCGAGCGATCGAGGATTTTCGAGAAAAGCAGTTTACGTCACTCCGTAGAGTAGAGACCCATTTCCAGACTTCCCTGTGTTGGACGACATCAGATAAGCCACTACGGAAACAAACTTTTCGGCAGTATCGTCTCTCCCATGCTCGTCTCTCCTCTCTCTCTCTCTCGGTTTTTCCTTCAGTGCGCGAGCGATCCTTTTATTATCGATACCTCGGATCGCGGAGCGCGATCCACCTCGCGCGCGCGATATCTGCAGCGCTGCTAATAACTTCCGGTCCCTTTGATTCAATTTAATCGAGAGGCAATTCTCCGCCTCACCGTTGGTACTTTACACTTTCTTGTAGACAAAGCGCTTTTCCCTCCTTCCCCCCATTTTCAGAAACTAACTTATCAATTAATTTCTTCTTGCCAGTGCGCAAGAGGTCTCGCTAATTATTTACTTACTATTACGACAGCGCATCTACGTCAATTTTCTACGCGACAACACGAGCCAATACTAAGCTCAAGTGAGGGAGCTCAAGCGAAAATTGGTCCCACAGCGTAGAGTGTTCTAAGAAACTCTTGGCAAGACTCTCGGGAGTCTTGAAAATGAGAAAATTACCTTTGCAAACGAAACAGAAGTTGTAACAACGACGTAATGTATTTGTTAATAAATTTCAATATTTGTACAACTGTATAAATGTGTGTCTCAGAGAGAAAAAGAATATTGACTCACACACACATAGTGTAATAATAAATTTTGGTAAAATTTTATTTTATTAGAATTGATATTTTTCAGTAAAAACTTTATATTGAGGAACAACTGAAAAATGCTTTTTAATTTATGGTGTAAAAAAAAAATAAACGTTTCGACTTGCTATTACATTATCCGGTCTTCTGACGCTTAATCGTTATCAAAGTTCAATGACGACGGAGCGAAGATAAGAGTTGAGAGACTATCTCGAAGGAAAAAGCCCTATGAATACAGGCCGAACTTGACGATTTATCACCGGCTTCTCGCCGGTGGTACTTCTATACATTCCGCGCGAAAACGCCCGGCGCTTATACGCAGAACTATTGACTTCCGCGGTGCCTTCCTTCCAGAAGAAAAGTGAGGAAGAGCACGCCCTTATCGCTTCAGCGCTCGTCAAACTGTCAGCCGTACAGAAATTTCAATTTTCAGCGAGCGCTTGCGAACGTTTTAACGCCGCGAATAAGTTTAAATGCTCGCCAGAATGACTTATTCTCGCACAAGCGCTGTTTGGCGGGACAAAAGATATCCAGTCGCCGCCACGACAGGATTAATGACACGCTCGGTCGGGTTCGTCACGGTATCGCGTGACTAACGACAACGCGAGAAAGGGAAAACGTAAGAAGAGGGCGAGGCGTTTCGATTTCCCGGCGAGCGGGGGATACTTTCCAATTGAGATTCTGGTCATTCTTGTGCGTGCTTATTTATTTAAAACAAAACAACCTCCCCCTTCCCGGATAAACCCTCGAGGCGGATAGTCAAGTCCTGTCGGCGCGAGTGGAAGTGGATCTTCATGGATTTACACCTTTACTCGGGGAGGACTTCACGTCCTTTCGAAGAAAGCTCCTTCGACACCTGCACGCGAGAATAAACGAACACCTCGGAAGGATCTTCCGAGGGTTGAAATTCGTTTTGTATTTTTTTTTTAATTCTCTCGAGAATAAATCGTCGAAGACAATCGACGATGGTTAGACAAATGCAATTTTTTCGAGCAGCGGCGTTGCACATTTTTATACCCGCCAATGACATAAACAACGACTTTGTTATCGCTCGTTAAACTACGTGTTTGCGATGATTACAGGATTACATATGTTAAACAATCGTGTGTCATTGGAGATAGCTCGTTCTCTCATTAGAGCTTTGGCAATGTAATGCAATAGAACAATTTAGAGAAAATTAGAACGATCCGGCTTCATGTAATTACAAGTTTATAAACAAAATCACCGTTTACATAAGCTACTGTGTGTAAACTGTTTGCACAATGCGATTGTTGAGCCGCTGTTTCATTTTAGCGCGTGTTCTCACTCGCGTTGAATCGCTCTCTCCCGGTAAGATACGTGATATCATCAAACTTACTTTTAATCGCTAGACTAATTAATTATTGCATTTCTTATTGCATCAGTATCGAATTAAAATCACACGCGTCCGCTCTATTGAGAATTCGCCGACTGTCTCAGTAAAACTTAGTGTGTTAGTTGTTGCAATTAAGGATTGCAATTCAATTTACGCTCGCAAATGGATAAGGATCGCGCGAAAAGTTACTCGCGCGAAGTCACAAGTTACACTTGAAAGCGATTTACGGCGATGTAATCGAACACGCGACGCATCCCCGCGAGATATTTGTATTGCGTGCGCGCGTCGCAACTGTCCGCTGAAGCTTCGCGTCGTCCATTAAACATCGCGCAACATCCACCACCACGACGGGAGGAGAGAGACAGAGAGAAGATACATATAATCTCTCGTAAACTCAAAACCATTACCATATACAAGTCCGCCTTTGTATCAAGCGCTTTCCTCTGTAAATATCGCCGTTTCCCTTTGTCGATGCTTTATACGCCCGCCGTTTCTTCTCTCCCTAATTCCTCCCTTATCCTAGGAGCCTCGATCGTCCTTCAACCCCTATGCGTCTCCGTGCGCGCGCGCGCGCGCTCGGATAACTCTTTCTCTTTAACGCGGATTACGCGAAGTCTCGTCCCTCAGATCTTTCGTCGGGTGATAAATTCGTTCGGTTCTCCGAAACGGCGGCGGCGGCGGCGACTCGTTTTATCCTGAGGTCTGAGATATCGTGCGTTCTCTTCCCTCTCGGCGAAGAAACGTCTCATGACAAATTCCGCGAATGTTTACCGAGCGCAATTTCGAGATCGCGAACGAGGACACCGACCAAGCGACAACGATGAGATGCATATTACATGTTTCGAAACATATACACAGAAAATAAAATAATTTATTGTTCAAAAAAAATTAAATTCTAAGAATTCTTTTATAGAGATTTTGACGGCTTAATTTCATTTTCAACTTGCAAAGATGTTTTTCGGGTTTGAACCGCGTTAGTGTCATTCTTATTCTTTCAACTTGTTGAAAAAATAAAAAACCACAATAGATTTTACAAGAAAACACAACAGCCATCGCGATATTTCGACACGATCGAGCACGAGAAGCGGCTTCGTTCGAGGCGATATAATTTTCTAACACACAGTTGAATCCTCATCTGATGTAATCCCCATCAGCGGCGCGGTCCCCAAACGAGTTTTGCGACGTAAACGAGTTCGCGGCTCCTTCGCCCGTCTCCTCGTTACTTTATACGAACGTAAAGATACACGCTCTCTTTATCAGAAACGACGTCCTCGAGGAGTTCCTGATTGGACGACACTTTCCAAAGCATAAAAGACGGTCGTTCGCGCCCGTGTTGAGCTTTTCCCCCGCGGATCGATAGTCGGGAAAGAGGTGAGCGATATCGTTGTCTACGATAAGCTCTCGTCGCGGATAAACGACGAATCGATGGAGATTCTTTCTTCCAAATCGATCGCGAACGAGGCGGCAGGACGTTTTATCGAAAATATGATTTATGTGACGCGGGGGCAAGTTTGAGCATGCGTCCTCGACACGCCGCGGGTCAATATCGCGGAGTTTATTTGATAACCGGCTCCTCGACACGCGGTTTCTTCTTCTTAGTCCCCCACGCCCGAATGCAGAAGTGAGTATTTGAAGAATTTCGCGGGAAATGTCAGGTAAATATGTATACCGCAATTCAAACGTGAAAAGCGTAGAAAGTGTGTTGTTGTATCCGTCGCATAAAAATGTGACAGATATTTTTACTTCGAGACGACTTTGCTTCAACTTTTAGTTTTTCGCGGCGTTCTCGCGCGCGGCAGTCTCTACGAGACACCGTGGCACGAACGAAACTGAAACCAACGTTAAAAGCATGTCCGTCCTGTCAAGTCGTTCGTTTATACCTTAGAAAACGGAACTACGTAAAAGTTCACAAAGTGCGATATTTCCAGATCTCACCTGTAAATATCAGAGAGTGTTGCGATCCTATATTCTCGTGGACTAGCAATTTTTTGTGATTTTGAATGTCACACATAAGCGCTTTATTAAAATACTTTTTCTCCACTCTCCGAATTATATCTCGAATTAATTATAAAATCTTTCGTCTTTCTCTTGAAATCTTCTAATTACATTTTAATCGTTATTATAACGAGGAAATATCTTGCTCGATTCTTCTATTTTAATAAAAAAAATAAATAAAAAAAAACTTACAACCTCGGATTCTTTTTATCGCGCGGAGAAGACGTGCGTTATCGTAAAAATGTGCGTATATTAATATATGACACTTAGACATTATGTCACAATATGCTATCACGCCATAAATGTCCCGCTCGAATTACGACACCACGGCGAGTAATCTTCACGCGTATTAACGCTCGTTTTCCTCTCGTGCGGCAGTAAAAAGGGTAAAGCACATACGCTGACTTTTAATATACTTGATAAAAAAAAAAAACCTTCAATCTGATGCGATCAATCTCAACATAATCTTTAAAAAATACTTCATTGTATAATAATATACACAATATATAATTAAAATTATATTGTAAGACAACGATTTTCAGATAATCTCAAGCGATTTGAACTCTTATTCGATGTTTTGTGACATTTTATGTTAGCCATAACTTGCGACAGCAACCGCCAGGCATTTAATTAATCAGTCGAATTTCGTCGCGTACACGAAGCAACGTGTAAGCTAGTGTTTACTAGCGGTAGCTTCATTCGGCTGCTTTTGAAATCCTCTAAGAAGAGCCTGCCTACGGGAGCTGGCTGGCTTAAGCGATGTTTAGCAAAGGATTCACTATTATATTTGGGAGTACCCGTGTACGCGCTTAAACACCCGATGTCAGGTCAAACTGGCTAACAATGGCATCCTGTTATTATCTCTCTCTCTCTCAAGCGAATTGTTCCGTGAACATTTTGATTATTAAGAAATAATTTTCAAGAACGCCGTGTAACACGATGCATCGCAAATCGTATACAATATAAAACACCAAGCTGTATATTAACTCCAACAAACGTGCGATAGAAAATTAGCAAGTATCTTACAAATACGCGAGCGGAGAAAGTTTTTCGGTTAATTAAAAGTTTCTCTTACACGAATTTTGTCTTTTCTTTTTCGCCCCGCGAATGTAATGCGAACAATTCAATCGGACAGATCGTCATCGAGGTGCAAGAACACAAGATGTTTCTTAGTGTGTGCTTATTTCCTTCTGATTTTCCGGCGGATGATTCGATAAGCCTTCGAAGTAATCAAGTTCAAGTGGCAGCTGCCTACGACACCGCAGCAAGGCCCGCGCTCGTAATCCGTGGAACGGCCATATTGAAACGGAAACACAGAGGCCGCACTGACAGCAGAGATTAGAGAATTACTGCGAGCCAATAACCATTAAAGAGAACGACCGACAGTGCCAGTGTTCCGCGACCGCAAGCTGGGCTTTAAACGGCCCAATATTAAACAGCGTATTGCGCGGATAGCAACGACGCGAACACACACTTAAGCCGGTATCACGTAAGCAAAAGACGACGGGAGAAGAAACTTCGAAAGTTGCGATGTATACGTTTAAGCGTCAATTTTTTCGATTGACAATTTTTTCCTCGAAATTTTTGACTAATTTAAATATATATTTTGAAGTAATGAGCGCTTCGCAAGAGAACAATTTGAATTCCCAATATCGCGAATTTCTCTCTCTCTCTCTCTCTCTCTCTCTCTCTCTCTCTCTCTCTCTCACACACACGATTATAGTCTGTTAAAGTTTCATGTGCGCGTGAAAATTTCAGAAACTATTGCAATTCCGTCCATCGTCCTCTTCTTTTTCCTTCTCTCTTTCTCTCTCTCTCTCTCATTCTTTCTCCTCGGAGGCACAGGCTGAATTACTTTTACTCTGTTGCTCCGACGCTTCAACCGATAAACTTTACACGTTGAAAGATAGAAATTGGTTGTAAGAAATTGGAAGTTTTAATAATGTTTGCGAAGAAATAATGGACTGTGCGCGCCGATGTATCGTAGGACAATAATTTCGTTAAGTTTTGCACACACACACACACACACACATATACGCCAACATGAAAAAGTTTATTTATAAATACTCAAAGTTATAAATTCTCGAAAACTTTCTGTTCGAATACATAAACTCTTTTTTCTATATCAGCAGACACAGAGGGAAGTAAATGTTAAATTAATGTGTTCGATATATTTGCGAACACATTATTATGAAAAACAGACCAAGTTGTACCGCGCGGCAGCAGTTTATTTACATTAAACCAACTTCCTTTGTTGCTCTGTCTTCTTTGACGTCGGTTAAATTACCCTTGGAAAACCGTTGGAAACTTTTAATAATATTCGTGAAAGAAATAAACGAGCACGTGGTGACTACGTTGGACATTTTCGAAATTAAATAATTTGCTGCTTGAAACACAAATTTCTTTTCTTTCTTTTTTTTTTTTTTTTTGAAAGAGAAATAAGAGAGTTGACGCTTAAAAACTTGAAACTTTTTAAATTACTCTCATATTTCAGCTATAACAGTGCGATCTAATTAAACTACTGATACAATCGTACGCGCCAAATTGTGCTACATTAACAATCTCTCTCTCTCTCTCTCTCTCTCTTTCTCTTACGTATATATTGCCGCTGTCGGAAGTAGAATCTGTAGAAGAGAGTTTTCAACACGAGTAAGAACAATGAGTATCAAGTCGCGATCAAAGCCGCAAGAAGGAGGATTGATGAAAGTATTTAGCAAACTACTTCGCGGTCAAAGTGGATTAGGGAGTTAACCTGAAATGGAACTTCTCAGGTGGTGGGAAACGAGTTGCAGTAGAGTATATAACTTCAAACGCTTTTCGAGAGAGATGAGGGCTCCTCCGCTCGGCGACGACGGCGGCGGTAAATTAGGACGATTGTGCGTTCCGCCGCGCGGACACCGCGGAAGTGGGAAAATTTTTGGCCGCGTATCATACGTATTTGTCAAAATAAAAATCTCTCCAGAGAAACGGGAGAATATTCGAATTACAGTCGGCGATTCTAAAACGCGATAAAACGATGCCGCACGCTATCAGACATTTTTATCCCTATCCGCGAATGATAAACGAGCTTACGAGCTACCGGCGCGCTCGCAATACAATTCTTATCCGTGCGTTTTAAAGCCTCGCCGCGGAAAGCTACTCCATTTTCATGAGAAATCCCATATCCCGATCTCTTGCATTTAAGAATTAAAATCCGAAGGTTATAACTTCCTCCCGCGTCTTCGTCTTTTATATACATTCGCATTTATTGCGTAACTTTAACATCCGCTTGAATAAAAGACTGTTTTACGGAAAGAGAGTGAGAGAGAAAATGGCATTAGAACACACGGAAATAAGAGTTTACGTCCTAATAGCAATATATGTTTTTCTTTTTTATTGTTTCTTCCGAATTTCTTTCCAACCGTCGGCTGCTTCCAGATTTTCTTCATTTGCTTCAAATCCCCCTTTTGTTTATACGTGCATTCTCGTTCCATACTATGAAAACATCCTTATCCACAAATCGCAATAAAAGGAAGAAAACCACGCAACCGTTTCGCTCGCTTAAATTTTTTGCTAAGAAAACTATCAAATATATGCCTGAACGTGTTTCATCTTCCTGCTATGTGAGAATTTTTGCTGTCACCGCGAGCGCACTATCGTCAATTGGTCGCTGTACTTCTTTTTTTTTTCTCTCTTTCTCCGAGACTTAATTCCAACCCCATATCCAAGCAGAGAACTGTAGAAACTTGTCCGCTCAGTCGCGACAGAAGTTTCCAATAATGTGAAACTAGTTAGCGACTTTTTTATGTTATATATATATATATATATATATATATATATATATATATTGCGCATGTGTCGCACGCGCGGCCGCTCAGCTCGGGCACGTACCACCAAGTAAGGGTGACTTATCGGTTTTCGAACAGTGACAATCTTAACATTATTTCTTGGAAAATTGTTTGGAAAAGAAGTTCAGTTATGAGCAAACTGCGATTGAGGTATAATTAAAACTTAAAAGCGCAAAGACAGAAATATCTTATCGGGAGAGAGTTGAAACTACGGAGATTCGAAATTGCATTGCACAATTGTGTCGTGCGAAACGGAGCGACGTGCCGAATATTTCGATCGTTTGTTGAAAAATAGGCGCATATCACATATATCGCGCGCGAATGTCACTTTTAGTTGTAAATTGTCTTTTTATAATAAAAAGACACATGTGCGTTTCCTGATCATTTCGCACATTGGGTGCTTGAGAATTTATGGAAAATTAATACGTTTCGTGCCGCGTGGATCGCATAAACCCCGCGCTGATTTTTCTGTTCAAGCTATTTGAAATTTTAGCCCTATTAAATGGAAACTTTTGAAAAAAATGTTTTAATGATCTTTGTAGTATTATAAATATTGTAAATTATATGTCGAGCAAAACTATTAATTCTGATAACATGGGACATATACGACTCACGCGGCATGAACAGAAAGTCATCGAAAATACGACACAGAACGTGTTAAATATGTAATATCTTTACATTTATGTGTATTTTTGGATGCTCTTATTTATTTTATTACTGATCAAAAATTACAAGTCAATTTGTTTCATAGTGCAAATATCAATATATGGTGCATTTTTAACATTTTTGCGTTAATTTTTTAAATTGTAACTTTTCATTCCTTTAAACATAGTGCAGTTTTAAGCGTCGTTTACAACTTTGCTGTTGTTATTAAAGAAGTAGCTTGTCAAGTTGTTGATTACTAATCACACTCCCAGTGACAGTGACAGTGAGGAAGTCCTGTTGGTTTCGTTGGTTTCGTTGGTTTTGTTGGTTTTGTTGGTCCTGTTGGTTTTGTTGGTCCCGTTGGTCCTGTTGGTTTTGTTGGTCCTGTTGGTTTTGTTGGTTTTGTTGGTCCTGTTGGTTTTGTTGGTCCCGTTGGTCCTGTTGGTTTTGTTGGTCCTGTTGGACCCGTTGGTTTTGTTGGTTTTGTTGGTCCTGTTGGTTTTGTTGGTCCTGTTGGTTT
>QVNV01008741.1:0-36725 GCA_014825455.1 Pseudomyrmex pallidus
GAGATCAGGAGAGTAGCCCGAGAAAGTTTTCCAATTTGAAGCAATTAGTTTGCAGTACGGCGCTGGATGGCATGCATCCAGATAATCGAATATGGGTCAGCGTTTCTCTCTCCCTCTTTCTCTCTTAAAGTGGGATGAGTCGATTGTACGGCCAGAGAATTGCAGAAATACAGAGAGAGAGAGAGAGAGAGTTTCTCGTGTGCACGTGCGACGGGGTCAACCTCGTCGCACTTCTGGCATGTCCGACGCGCATAAAACCACGTGGCACGATTCGGGAGAGCGGGTTGCCTTAGAACTTCCACCCGCGGTAATCGATTGATCGATCGGCTCTTCGATCTACAACTGCAATTGATCGATGCGCCTGGCCGCGTCGGGTCGGACCGGCCGACGTCTTCGGGGCGCAGTGATAGAGCTTTAAAGTTTCTCCACCGTACGTGTGTTTGCGGGTTCTCGAATTTGTTCGGAGAAGAATATTGAAGAGGCAAACTGCAATGGTCCCGGTGCTGTTTAGCAATAATTACCCTAATATGTAAAATATACCGACATTGAAGATGTCGCAATTAAATACTTTAGAAATGTATTTATGATAAAAATTATATTTGTTCATGACTGTCATTTATTTCGTATCTTTCGTTTGCAGAATCCGAAGCCAGTTGGGAGGAATGGTGGACCTACGACGGCATCTCCGGTGAGCGATTCTTTTGCTTGAATTGAAGAAATCAACTTTTGCACGAATTGAACTCTTTCGCGTCTCAATGTCTGACACCTGTTAGATATTTCTACTGAAATTTTTTGCGATGAAAAACCAGGCACATAAAATACGCGAGGTTTTACTAGTTTTCTTGTTATTTAATTATACTTGTTCTCTTCGCCAACAAACGTTCGCTCAGCTCACATTTTTTGCTTAAGTTTGCGGCTGTTATGTGTTGCGCGTTAATTTCCGTGTTATTTTTTTGGGGGGGAAGAGGGGAGTAGGTGTTTCCGTCATGTCACTCGGCGTGATAGACGAAGTAGGAAACTTAACCAGGTCTCTTGTTCTTAAGTTTGTTCATTTCACACAAAATGCTCGCAACTTCACTATCAAATACCAAGCTTTACGCGACGTTAATAGCGGAATTAATATTACACCAACACGCACACACACGATGTCGTCCGCGCGCACGAACGGTATTACGAAAACTTGAAATTAATTTTATAATAAAATATTCTCTACAAACATTGAGAACTGACTTCACACGTACGCTGTGTCTGATCATTACAGAATAATACAAGATGTAATGTTTTACAATCGCAAAAATTTTGCAAAATAATTCGATAAATATTACGGCGGATCGTTGCGAGTGTATTATTCGAATTACGACTTGTATTACTGAGAACAACACACGCATTTACACAAAACATGCAAGCAAGCGTTTCGCGGGCTCAGCCGGTCGCGCGGCTTCCTAATTTTCTTAATTTGAAGTTACGAGGCCATCGAGTGCCTCCGGGCACCGGTGAATTTTTTAATCTCAGCGCACCCTTCTCTCGCACTCTGCCGCCTTCTCCCCTCTTCTCGTCGTAGTTTTTATTAAAAATAAGCAAGCGCCGATAAGACTGCACCGCGCCGGTCGGAGGTCTTGAGTTTAGAGCGTTGTTTCGCTATGCGAGCCAGCTGCCACACGAAAAACAGCGCCGCGTATACTCGGACGTTGAGGCGGTCGCATAAAGCGCCAAAAATTTCCGCCGCGCTTTTTTCATCTTGACGGCGCAAACCCCACGAATTCCTTCGCAGTCCCTTGACATCGGATAAAGAAGTAGTTGATCTCATTTCGGAATTTACGAGCGCCACAGAATTTCGTCATCGGTTAGCTCGAACGCCGCAACGAAATTAAGTTCGTCCCGCGAACTGCCAGTAATATCGTTATCGCGAGCAATAGTCTTGTCTCGCGTCGACTTTTTCTAGTAGTAGTAGTAGTAGTAGTAGTAGTAGTTCCTGCTTCGCGTACCTTGGGACTTTTGTGTGCGCGCGCGATGCGGCTTAAAAATGAAATTCCCCGAGAGAAACGCGGGAATATTGCTTTAATGAAATTGAAAGTAGAACACGATACGGCACGCGGAAAAATTACCAATGCAGAATTTAATATTTGAATATTTTTAACGCTAATTTTTTTTATATCCAGAAATTGGACTGTTTTAATTTTTAGTCTTTCTGAACTTTTTTTTCGCAATATATTTGCATTGTCACAGATGCAAAATATTAACGCGCGTTATCATAGAGCGCTTTAGAAGATTAGCGATCTGTAAAATCACTTAGCGGGTTTCCTTATTTTTTTTAGGGTAACTTTTTATCTTCGTAAACATACGAGATCTACGGGCCTAAGTCAGATATAATGTTTTAATCGGAATAGTTCGCACTTTGAACACACCCGGTGCACCGTCGTATCGGGTCTAGAGGACTTATTACTGCGATCGAAGAGGGTCGATTTTTAGGGTTCGCCGGTGTCTCATATCGCGGGCAGATGGGTTCCTCGTTTTACAACCAATAAGCCCGCGCCCTCGGTCGCGCACTTTGAACTGTCGTTACGTACCTCGCTTTCCCCGGATTTATACAGGGGTTCTTTAAGGCTTATCGTACTACTCCCTCTCGTTCTTAAAATCTTTGACAAATTTGTGGGCGAACTTTTCCCGGCGGAAGTTTGATTACTCGTCGTTTTTCCTCAAAATTCGGCTCGCGCGCTCAAGACACGAACAACATTTATTCGGACATAACTTCTGAGATAAAAATGAAGTGAGGGAAAAATTTTAAACGAAGATATGCTGAAATTTCACCGTACAGAAATAAGATCTTGTTGTTTATTGTCACTTGTAAAAGATTTAATTTATTAATAAAGTTGAAGAAACAACACCGACTATTCAAGAAACACCGACTCCATGAATGAGATCGAAAATTTACGAGGATCTATTGTCGTAATAGTTTCAAACAGTCTTAGTGCTGTTACGTGAGAGTAGCAACATGGAAGACTGCCCAATCTCATAAATAATACAATCTCTCTCTGTGTGCGCGTGCAGCGTGCATGAGCAATTGCATTTGCGCGTGTATTTACGCGACGGTAGAACAATTCAGTTAGGGGTTGCAACGCAGATTGCACGATGTGCGAGTTGAACATTCGTGCCTTCTTTCGACCTCAAAATGCACCGCGCTGCGGCAATCATATTTACGAGCGACTCTCTGATTTTGTGAGCGACACTCTAATGCATGATGTATCTTTGATTTCTCCCAGAGGGAGAACTCGAGCGAACCGGTGGCTGAACTTCGCCACCGTTGTCGTGTTATAAATGCGAGTCGAGGAAAACAAAAAGTTTTAAGACACATTGCTTCGATTATTCGCGTAATGTGTGTTTTCTCTCTCTCTTCGGACGTTAATTCTTTTGTATACGCTGTAAAAAACGACGTAAAAAAACTAATTAACAGCAATTGGTAAAAAGCAGGGCGCGGTGCGGTGAATCTTGCTTTGTAAACTTATCATGTTTAAAATATAAGATATAATTACATTATTTCTATGCAAATGAAATAAAAGAAACAGCAAATTGAATTTATTTGACGATGTCTTGTGAGGCTTTCATTTTCACTTTAATTCGTTACGATAATGCGTTTAAGGCTGCTGATTTTAGAAGATTAAACAGTTACCGCTTCGGCGGCGGAAGGTGATTCCATAATACTCGTGGTTATGGAAACAGGTCGTGAGGATTATTAAGGGACGAGAATTGCCACGGAGAGAGAGAGAGAGATTAAGCCCGGCGCGAGCGAGCCTTCCTTTACCACGCCACGCAACTGGTAGCATTGCTAGTATCTCCGTTGCTCGCGGCGAACAGTTTCTTAAGTCCAAAGAGGGAATCAGTACGAAGAAGCCGAAGATGAAATTTTCGCGACGCAGCAAGAATATGTCTTTCTGCCTAAAGATGTTGAAAAATGTAACGCGTTTCTCGGGAAATGTCGCAGCTTCGAGCCGTGGTATCACGAATTGACGCAAATTCTGACGCAATAAATATGCGAAAATTATCCGTGACAATAAAAAAATCTTCGATTATTTATATTTAACATAGAAAGGCGCGTCGCATAAGAGATATTTTTTAAATGTATTGAACAACACATCGTACGCAGCTAAATTTTGCTATTTTTTTAATTATTTCGGAATTATACGTGGCACACGCTCAACAACTACTCCGTAGGAGGGAAGATCGCGCGAATGGAAAGCCTTGATGAAATTAAAACATTTCGGCGGAGAAGAATCCTCGCGCGGGATCTCACCCGACGGAGAAATCGTGAACAACCTGTTTTCTTGTCGTCCAAATATTTACTCGAATAAATGGCCTTTTCAAACTCTCAACGTTTCTCGGCAGGGCGGACCTGCGTCGAGGATTTGCCTGCTAAGTTTTCGGTAGCAACTGAGAGTGCCCGACTACCCGGATATTTGCACATCCGCGTTAAATCACTAACACTAATGTATTTATGAGGGAGAAGTTAGACGAACCTCCATGCAATACGATAATTGAAATTACCGCGCAAACCAGTTTACCGGCGGGAATTGCGGGCTCCTACGCTCTAAATATTCGAAAGCCTCGCGATATTTGTGTAGTTATAGGAGGAAATGTTTACCAGTTGGCGTTGAGGGAGGAGGACAACTAGAGATTAAAGTAAATCCCCGCTGTAAAACTGAGCCAAGTTTAAAACGTTTCTTTATGGCAGAGTTTGCATTGCAATGTCTTCAGATTTAATTTGGACATTACTTTTATATATTGTGCGTGTCTTCTGCGCAAGTAAGGAAAATGTGCGCTTAACAATATTATTATTCTTTTTTTGCTCTCGACTTTCACGGGCGGTTTGACTAGAAATTTCTTGAACCCTGCATTCGGTGCCGACCTTTATCCAAATTGCGGAGTTGTCCGCTGTTCAACAAGCATGAAATGGCCGGACTCGACGTTTGGATCCGAACGTGAACAAGGCGGACGGAAATATCGTACGAAAGCAAGCACTGAGGCAATTTTACAAATGGTTGCACGAATACTGAATGTCCCTTAACGGCGAAACAGAGGTCTGTGTAGTGTCACGTAACAAAAATAAATATGCAAAAGACGTGAAGATGAAGTTCCTTTTTGAAAACCCAAAGAGGTTATTGAAAAATCGTTAGAGATAAAAAGCAAATAAAAAGTTTGAAAACCTTTTAACAATTAAATTAATTTACACTTTTTTTTGTTCAAAAGCAATCCGCGATTTGAAAAAGGTTCATTCAACGACGATCTCTCTAGTAAAAATAAACTTTTTTCCGAATATTTGACGCGGATTCTTCTTATCTCTTTTGAAATATTCACCGCGTGTTCTGTGTATAGGTCATTTCTGCGGTACTTTGCATACCGGACATGAATATCTCACGGTGCTATCTTTGGGAAGTTAAACGAATGTACTGTGTGCATATCATATTACCGTAATAAATCGGGATCTTCCGAGTATATATCTGGAATATTACAAATATATCTGAGAATTGTATATGCGCGCCAGATAAATTCTGTCAGTTCGTTCGCCGCTCGTTTATATATATATTTCGCGATATAATTCACAAAGAAGAGGAACAAATATTTTATTAGTTACATGTTTCCAGTGCGCTTTACAATATTTATACATACATATCCTAAGATAGCACTTGATGAAACCATACAATCTTGTTGCACGTATGTACGTTCCAACTAAAACGCAAGAATTCGATAACTCGCATCATTATACTTGTCCATTTTAATTCGCACACAATGACAGATAAAAATACGATCGCGGAATAAGAACGTTTTATGCAATGACATTTTTTTTTTCCAGAAAGAGCGTTTTATCGAAATATTTGCTCGTGCCATCTTTTTTCCTCTGACAGTCTTGTTGCGAATGTCGATATTTAAATCGATATCGCGGAAACGATATGATTCAGCAAGTCGCTCATAATAGAGAGATTTATGTGACAGATATGAGAAGTTCGCACGACCAGTTTAACCGTATCGAGCGAACAGCTGGTTAGACACGCTAGTCTCCGGTAAGCAAGTCGATCATTCGGTCAATCAAAGTTTGCCCCGAAAGCCCAACTATTCCGAGCGGGTGAGATTACCAGGGAGAAATACGTGTTCGGCGCAACCAGAGAGACGGCCACTCTCGCGTGCGTAAATCCGGACTCGTACTTTGCCGAACATACCGCGGTAATCAAAATCGTCTCGGCGCTACATATGCAAAGGGAGGTCCACTTTCTCGCATGCCACTCGGTGCGCTGATGCTTCGCGCGGTATTTCGGTGGCGAATGACGAAATAATTTGCGACGCTTAATACGAACAAAGTGTTTATCAGACATTTTGCACTTAACTTCGCCGATTTGCTCTCGATCGCCGAAAGAAAGAAAAATTCTACGCGATGAGAAAGAGAGAGAGGAAACTCTAAACGTAAATTTTTCTTAAAAATTAAGTAGTTATTATAATTTAATATAAATGCAGAGTGTGTTACTAAATAAAACAAAAGATTCTAAAATCTATTTTCCTTCAACAGTGCGTTTATTTTGGCTGACTTGCGTAATGATCGCAGAGACCGAATCGCATAAATTTCTTCAAAAAGATGCGAGAAAATAGGTGCGCAATATTATTCTCTCTCGAGATGGAAACGTAGATGCGCGCTACGGCAGAGAAAAATAGTGCGCCTTCATTTGTGAAGTGACATTAGGTCGTCCGTGTAGAGCTGCGCGCTCTCGCGCGCTACTATTTTGATATTTCACAGAGCGAAGTAGACTTTATAAACAGATGGTGGAAACATTTCTGTAAGAGGAGAGAATGAAGTTTTTCGCAAAATTGACAACGCACAGTGCATGTGTACGTCTGTGTGTTTATTGTAAACGTCGCGTGTTTCGTGATAAAAGAGTTTTTCGGCGAGAGCGCAACTTTAATCGGACAACGGCGACAATATGTATCCGATAACCGGGATTCATTGAAAATGTAATTGATTTCGCGCCGCATGAATATTATTTCCGACCGCGGGATATTCATCCCATATGGCGCCCAAGCTCGTCATTAATGCGGATGCAAAATGGATCGAGCTTTTCGGCACATCGCCGATGTGTAACGGCGTTATAAAAATTTCTCGCGGGGCGAGAAGATTTATGCCGGCCTTTTTGACCCATTTCGCGCGCAAAATGATGCATTGATCTCTCCCGTGACGCTCGGCGATGTGTCGAAGCCGTAACGTTTGCGTCAGGGTCAACGAAATTTTCCGTCGTGATTTACGATCGATGGGCGTCCGGAGTTTCGGGCGCGAATTAGAGCGACATTTTGTGTCTCTCGCAAAATACGGATCAGAGATCAACCCACATGCATAAATCTACGCGCGTCTACGCGCGTCCCCGGCGTCTACTTTTTTTCCCGCTTTTATCTGCGCGCTTAGTTAGTTATTTACGCGTCAAGCGCGCGTAAAATACACGTCGCACATTCTCGCACATGCTGTATAATTAGTGAAAATTATACGGCATGTAATTTCGTTTTCTTTCCGAATACACAATGCGCCTCTGATAATTCCAGCAGAAATTTTTGTAACCGCGGAGTTGTGGTTGACACAACTCGCGCGTGTAAGAACTAATGAAATCCTGCGGTCTGCTGCGATCGCTTCTGCGGACCGCCGTAGGAGACGAGAATTTCTCGGAATTTCACTAATTCGCGAAATGTCATGGAATTTGACCACGTGGGTGGGTCATACCACACGTGTGTCCGATATCCCGGTTCGACCAGTTCACGAGGCTACGGCTGGCTTATGTTTGTAAGCTTTAGCGGTCAGAAATTTCGAGTTTCTAAATGAAAATGTAATGTTTATTATATTTAATGCTTGTGTTGTGAAATATACTTTTTTTTTTTTAACTTCTGCGGAGTATAAAAATTCTGCGGGTATATATTGTGAGTAAAATATTATTAAAAAATATATTTGTCTGCATTATTTCTGTCTAAATAAACTCTTAAAGTTTATTTGGTATTTTAATAAATAATATAATCAAAATAAATAAAAAGCTTATTTTAATATTTTAATAATTAAGTCAAATTCTTGGGAAGAAATTTAAATATTGAAACAGATCGTGTAAGTTGTTATTCACCGATGGATAGTAAAATAATAAAGTAATAAAGTAAACATCGGTTCTAATTTTGGTGGAAATAAATGAGGTCAAAACGTTCCAATAGAATTAGAATTGTTTTTCAATTTATTTATCCACTACGACCGGTAGATCATAGTTTGCAAGATCTATATTTCAATTTTACTTTAATAATATATTTATTTAGACGTAGACGACTATACTTTTTAACATTTGATGTATCAGTTATCGATGCAAAACTCCGAAGAGACGCGTTATATCATCATCGCTCGAGACACACGTTCTGGCTATGTGACTATGAAGTTTCACGACGCGGATTAAGTTGTCGCGCGTGAAATTTTGACGCGAGAAATCAGAAGTCCCGGATAATTAACAAGCCGAATCGAAAACTTCTAATAGTTCCCATCTCTCCGTACTTCGCGGGATTAAACGAAACGCAGTTTCTACGCACGAAGGAAACTTCATGAAGCTTCGGTCGGCGCCTCGTATGTGTGCATGTATACTGTCGTGTACGAAAGTTTGCACGAAGATTACGAATGTAAGCGCGAAATTCCTGCATGGCTGCGTTCGATAAAATCGAACATTTGACATCGCGAGTTACTCGGGGAAAACGCGGATTCAAATCAAATTTCATGAACATACACAGCGAGACAGTGACCGAGAAATACCGTCGAATATCTCGATTACCTCACGTGAAAACGTTTAATCAGACAAGTGACACTTTATCATACTTTGACAATCTAATCGCAATATCAGTAAAGTAGAGGAATACGAAATTAATCGTTGTTTCAAGACAATTCATATTGTATCGTGTACCGTCGTGTAGAACTTCTGGCCTTGTGTATAATAGAATAGAAATCAATAACCATCTAACAACAAATCTAATGGAAGTAGTGTTTTGACAAGAAAATGAAGTCAATAACGAAATGAATCTCAAGTGAGGTGTGGGTGTGTGTGTCTCACACGCACACGCCTGTACATGTGAGAAACGCGTGCCATTAGTCATCATTAGGGATAAAATATGCAACATGTTAGAACGCACGTGTCAAAATGAAGGAAACAATGTAACGGCGGATCAGGCAAATAAATTAAAGAAAAAATATTGGATTGTCATAAATCTTTTTTTTTATTAAAAAAAAAGTAAAAGGTGTCAAATAATTAATTCAATTATTCGCGCAATAATTCCGTTTCGCTTTGATACAACCAATGTTGCGTAAAAAAATTTAGAGCGCGCGAGAGAAAGAAGTACACTTTTTCCTGTTTGCCGTGCTATTTTTTGCGACTCACGTGCGTCGTGGAGTTTTAATCGGAAGTGGAACGGGTCGACGTATAACGCGACGCCGAATGAATATTCCAGCGCGTGGCTGAGACTCGGTAAGATACGATGAACCAAAGCAGCAGTCGATGAAACGTACAATACTATTTCGAGGAGAGGCTTTCGCCTCGCCACGAAGAGAAGAGCGAAAGATAGAACGAGAGAGAGAAAGAGAGAGAGAGAGAGAGAGGAGATGAGTTTCTTTTCGTATATTTTCCGCGTGTGCGGTTGCGCGAACGCGCGCGCGAATTGCCGCGGCGAGTAGATGGAGAGAAAGAAAGCGGACGGAATTAAAGAAGTGAAATAAACATGCAAATGCCGGCCACTTTCCATCTTTATCACTTTGCGTTGAATGCAAGTACGCCGACTTAACTATACGCGCGCTCGGCACAGTTTGCAAGCGCACACCGCCAAAGCGCAAAGAGACGCACGAAATGGAAAAACACGAGAGAGGAGATTTTCTCTTTTCTTATTCGCCCGCTGTGTTTCATTGTCGCGTTCACTGAAACGCTCGTGGTCACGAATATATACGCGAAATGAATCGGCGAAATCGGTTCAACTATTGAGAGAAGTTCATTTCCGAAACATTTTTTTATATAAAAAGTGAATACGAAAAGACCAAATACGGTTGGTTGTGCGTGTTTTTCTTTTTCAATTTTTATTACAATGTTAAGACAGATTGCAACCCCGTTTATTTTATATTTTTTTAGAGTCATCTTCTTTTTATTTATTTAACACGTAAGACTGTGCGTGCAAAAATAAGCTCTTGAAAATTGACAACCTCCAAGTCGATCGATAAGATGCGATCAGACGCGTGCTCTTAGAACGTGCTCAAAGTAAATTTGTCACGCCGTTTTCGCGTTCGTATATTTTCCACGAAGCCGGAGGATTGCGGGGGTGGCGGAGGATAACGCGCTCGGATAAAGCCGACGTATGTGCTATCAATCACGTTGCCGCTGGTTGCCGTTGTGCATCACTCTTTCGCGATGAGTAGTCACTCGCAGGCGACACAATCGTGTCGTTATCGCGTTACAACCTCTGCCCCATCGTGATTTACGCGCGATATCGCATCTTGACAAGTTTTTGCGAAACAAGTCCGTCTCGCAACAGCTGTGAAATATTCACAGTGTGCGTTCCACGTGCGTTTTTTTCCTCGAGTTCTCTCATGAGTTCGTGTAAATTTTTTTTTTGCTTTTGTTTTTTACAAATTTAAAGTACACTATTCCTTACAAAGAGCACATTGAGGGTGAGGTTTTTTTCCGCGAAATATCAAGTCGGCGTAAGAAAAGTTCCGACCGAGACCTCGTTTCGAATCCGCGAGTTACTCTCGCTCTCTCAAATGAAATTACTCATTTGAGGTTTTTTCAACTTTGTGCAATTTCGTTAACAACTTTCGCCGACTCTTCGACGAAATCTTTTCCAGTCACCTAACACAATTTGAATTGCAATTAAACGACAAGTTCTGGTTCTCATTACACGTATTATTGTATTACAAATTTATTCAATTTTAACGAGCGCGTGAAGCGAGATACGCTACTAAAAAGCCGAAGGAGAAATATCAGAGAGAGAAAGAGAGATCGTGACGTTTATCATGCGGCGCAGTAGGCGATAAAAACGTACGGCGGCGCTCTTAATTAGCACTCAACCCGGCGCTTAATGTTTCGGACCCGCGACAACGTTTCCCGGGCTTGAGTCCCCGGGCGAAACGTAAAGCCACCGGAAGGTGTTTCTCGGCGTTTCGGTTTTTGTCGGCTTGCTGGAATACTGCGGAGCGAGAGTGTAGTCCGGGAATTACGTAGAAAAATATTCCTCGCGCGCGCGGCGCAAGGACGACGGCTCTCCGGAGTTCTCCGTTCTCGGAGAAGAACGACGGGTAGATAGCAACGAGCAGAAAGAGAGAGGAGCGAAACGGAGACGCGGGTGAGAGATAGCAAGGGCGAAGAGAGAGAGCAAGAGAGAAAGAAGAGAGTACGGCAGAAGGGCAACGCAGAGATTAAACGAAATTATTTAAATGCCGTAATTTAACATCCTGACTACCGGCGGCCGGACGATGCTGCCGCTGCTTCGCAGGTGTTGAACATGCATGTATGCATAGAATATGTTTCCGGAAAACCGACTCTGCGCTGTACCGGTCCGGTCGGTCCATCCGCCGGCCGGGTGGCTGGAGTGCGTGCATACATTACTATAGCGATGTGTGCTCTGAGAGGACCATAGAAGGGGAGGAGAGAGAAAGAGAGAGAGAGAGAGAGAGGAAAAAGGAGGGAAAGTATGTGTGACGCGTGGATTTCAAACAAGCGAACCTTCGCGCTCTTGCACTTTCGTTATGCAGTGTCCGTTTATCGGACGGGGTTGCGTCTATCTTTAGACTTTACCCTCTACATACCGGGAATTATAATTAAACGGGAAATTAACTACGTTTCGTCCCGTACTTCCAAATATTATCGCAATTTCTGTATACTCTGGTTTTTCTACGAGAGTATTTTTTTCTCTCTCTCGTAAAAATTTTTATTTCGAAAAACTAAAATTTTATTTCGCCTGGTTATATACCTACTTGTAATCCTTACGAAGGACCAAAAGCTTCATAAAATTTTTAGCGCATGTAACGTTTCGCGCGTGACGATATGTAACGTCGAGCTTCAGCCAGTAAAAAAAAAAAAAAAAAAAAAAAAAATTTCCTGCGAAATGGCAGTGATTGGCAGTTTGCCAGCCAACGCGATCCGCGAGTTATATCTGATTGAGATCGCAAAATAGCACCTGTAGTCTCTCTCTTTCTCGTGTATAAACTGCTGCGCTCCGCCGCTACTTAAATTCTTGTTACGTACAAACTTTGAACTTTCCGGTCGTAGACTGCAATTACATTAAGGTAAAAATGCAGGCAACAGCTTCTCACGTAATAAAACACATGCGACACGATTGATATGACATTTACAATCGAAAGCGCGCGAATACAAATGTATTTGCCTTTTCCAAGAGGCAACGTGAATCCGCGCTGGCAGAATTTAGGACAATGCGATCGATTCGACTTGGCCGGTCCAAACGTAAACGCGGCAGAGGCCGAACGAGTGATCGCGTGATTGATTTTGTAACTGACGTAGATAGAGCGCGCGCCGTAATTGCTGATACATTGATACATCACCGGCATCGCCCCCAATTTTCCGCGTTCTAATTGTCAATTGTTGTAAAATGATATCGTTTAAAAAAAAACACACACACACACAATACAACGCACAATAAGAAGATGTAAAACATGTAATACCTAAGTATTATGTCAATCGTCAATTATCGATCGATGTTGTGACAATTCGTATCATTATTTTTGCACAAAGTATATTTTTATTCAATTTTGCCAAATATTTGACGGTAAAAAAGGTGCTTTTGCGGCCGAGGTATAATTAATTCACAGGTACGCGTCGCGAATATTTCCGCAGCGAGAACACATCGCGCGGAAGAGCTTAATAAATGTCCTTTGTGTTGTGTACATACGTCTGAAAGCAATATAACGGCGGCATCATATATACACACACACACACACAGTGGTGGAATTACGCTCGCGGAAAAAAAAAAGCTGCGCGAAACCAACGGTCACGCGACAGGTGCTATAGCGCTGATTGCAAAGTTTTCTCCGTTTCATACCGTGGCGGCGTGTGGGATATATTCAAATGAAGCCTCCGGCCATCACGCTTTTCGAGGAATTACTTGCAATATCACTGATACGAGCAATAAAATTACACTCGGGCAAAAAAAAAAAGAGAGAGAGAGAACATTCGAGGAATGTGTGCGCGCGTGTTTTTTTTTCCTCCGCCTTCTCCCACCCCCTCTTTCCCACCGATGAGATTGCCCCGGCTGTAACTAAAATGTCCTTTTGCCGAGCGAGCTTCGCAATCACGCGCATAAATCCACGCGATCGCGTACACGATCGTAAATTGTAAACTGTGTGTATAGGAAACTGGCCGGCATGTATCGGCAAGTAATAAATAAATATGTCCTACTGGCACACAGATGCAAACTAATAAATCCGCCGTGTCTCCAAGTTAACCGGCAAAATTTTAATCGATCGCGCAAACGGACGGGCGCGCGCGCTCACGAACGTCGCGTCGTAATGAAGTCGTTGTCGTCGTCGTCGTCGTCGTCGTTGTATCAGCCGGCTGATGAAGATACAAAACAGGGCAGCTGCGTTATTCACACGTTGCTCCGCGCATAAAAGCTTCGATTAAACTTATATTCGAGAAGAGACAGAAGCACTCGCATACCAAGAGTAGCGCAGCCTCGTTCTCATATCTGCGAACTCGAATTAGCTGTTTAATCTTAGAGGAACGGAGAAGCTTGGAAATCGATCGCGCTAGGTGCCTGACACCTTAGTTTACTTGGAAAGTCAGCGGTAAAGCGCGTTCTTCCTCGCGGAATTGTTTTCCCGACTTCCGTTACATAACCGACAAGTTATCACACGTAGTCATCATTTTTTTGTATATAGAATTTTCTTATTATTTGATATTTTTTTCACAGATTTGTTTCACAAACAATTGCGAAACTTGCTTTTTTGTGTGCGAAAAACTAGCAATTTTGCCCAAAATATTTTAACACCTGTATCGAAAAGATGTACCGCAGCGCGTTTCTTTCGTGATTCATCAGTCGGCGATGTTTCTCATACGTGTTACGTGTTCCGTTTCAGGACTGAACGTATTACCGGGTTAACAGAAGCAATTGCCTTAGTTAATTAACGAATTTACAACTGCGACAGCGGCAGTGTGCGGCAAATCGGTATGTACTATGCGCGGGTGGGCGGCGACGGCGCGAATGCGAGTCTGTCGTTATCGTTATCGCGCGTGTTACGTGTTAAGCTCCCGGTACCGGCTTCGGCAGTCTCCTCTCTCCCTCCGTTTGTTCAATGCACGTTAGCGTCGCGAATTACACCGGCGCGCGAGCGCGTACAGCGCGCGAATGTTACTAATTGCATCTGTTTCCCACACATAGGCTCGTTCTTTCATTTCGTTGGGAGAGGATCCATCGCGCGGTCGGGCGCGCGTTACGCGACGAAATTGTTACCTCTCGCGGCGAGGCGCTATATACATACCGGCTATATTTACGCGCCACTTTGCCGCGTTGATTAGCGCAAATATGGATTCGCAGAGCCGCGCGCAAATCTCGCGAGCGAGCGTGCGCGCGCGCGCGCGTCCCTCGCGCACAAATTACCGAAACTGTAAATGACGTTACATTCGCAATGGCGAAAACGACAATTCATTTTGTTTTGCCGCAAATTGAAAAACTGCAGACGTATCGAAGTTCATTTGCAAATTCAATATGCAAATCGCTGTTTATATATTGGCCGCGAGAATGATTCCATTACTCCCCGCGCGGGTAGGTATATTTTGGGCGATATTATTTCGTGAAAAGCGCGGCGATTTTGTTTTTTGTTCTTTATTATCTGAACGAAACACAATTCTGTCGCCTGTCCACATATCGAAAAACTCTATTTCGATTTATCTCTCGATTGTAATCACACAATCAGTTTTTTTCTTGGTCGCACACACGGATATGCATTAAACACACATTGCAGTTGACAAATTGTGACGTTAACATCTGATTTATTTATTTTTGTTTTTTTTTTTCGCACAAAAATGTAGTGCCCGGACTGCGTTAATCGACAATGTCCACCCGCGGTGTACTCTCGCGAAGATTTTAAAGTTAATTTGATTTCTTTTTCGAGGGATTACTGGTAATGGCGGGTTGCGCGGCTACGAAAGCTGATGAAATTTTCAAGCTCCTCGAACACCTGATCTGCTGTAGCAGTTGTGTGCCGATGAGGGGAAACTCGCGTCCGTATTTTAGCTCGCTGCATTTTGGATAAAGCTCGCAGTCTCCCTGCGGACTACAAGCGGTCCATTAGCTTGTAAAGTAAAATATAAATGTGTAAAATTCTGACTTGAACAAAAAAACAACACACAAAATAATATTAAATAAGACAATTAATAATAAGTTCACCTTGAGGCAACCTGAATATAAAGTTTAACCGATGATCTACACAATTTTGACGCGAGTATCGAACGGGACGGATGTTCTCGCTGTAGATTTCGAAATCAATAACGCGCGGCTTTTTAATATCATATTTCGCGCGCGCGACAAAATATTTCACGCGGATATTTCAAATACTTTAATCGCGTCGTAAATCTCGCGCGCGAACGATGTAAAATTTAATTCATTTGCTCTTTCCTCATCCCTCTCCGTGTCCGGGTGCATTTTTCATTCTCCAGACTAAACTTGTTTTTTTTCCCCTCCGCGCTCCCACACAGCCGACCATCGGACATTAAAATCGGTTGCTATTAACATCAAATATCGAATATTTACGGTATTTACTTGTATGTGAGAAATAATGCACGTCGATGTGTTTTATTGAAATTAAATGTAATTGTTAGGTACGCGCACGTTGTACATAATGTGTGCGCGAACGAGAATATTGTCGTTTGCGCTTGAACGTGACGTTAAAACAGCATTATGTTATTATACGACGCGCTCACGGCACTACATCCGCTCCTATGTGTTATCGCACCGAAATCCTCTTCTGAACCCTTTCAACGAGCGAAGTTCAGAATGCGAAACACACAGTTGCCGCGAGAAACAGCGACGGCGGCGGCGGTGGCAAAAAGTGTGTGCGACCGTGTGATTACGCGGGGGAAACAAACGGCACGACCCGCGTTATGCATCGACAATTAACTTTCCTTCCATCCTCCGCGTCGTATTCTCAGCGGCGAGCATTTAGAGCGTTTCGAAACCCTGGTTATCAGGTCGGAAGCGTTTGTTTACGTCGCGCGTATGTCGTTTATTATCCGGCTGAAACTACAAAAGCAGTCGGCGATTTACCGGCTGATTTCGTACAAGTTATACTGCTTGTAAACACGCAATATTCGGGTTTTAATGGCACGATGGCGGAATTAATGCTGCTGCGTCACCGCAAGCTTTGTGTCGTTGCGCTCTAGAACCGGAAGAATCGCGGAATAGATCTCGGAGCTCGGAAGGTTTGTGCCAACAGTTTTCGATTAAGATAATTATCTCTTCTTTCTGTCTTCTTCTTCTTCTTCTTATGAAATAGCCAGGTGACATTGACTGATGTCGTTAACAGAGCGACAGCGGAAAAGAGTAAAGATCTTTAAGCCGGAAAGAGAGCAACAAAGAACGACGACGGGCGAAAGGTACAAAGTGAAATGCTCTAACAATCCGTTGACGTGTTCCGGCGTCGTTAACTTCGACCGTGATATCTCTCCGTGGTCCGCCACTTTTCAGCGTCGGTCCCCTTCACGCATCTTTCTCTCTCTTTCTCTCCTCTTCGCCCATACAAATTTACCTGCGGCACGCCACCAACCACGTTCTGACCGCAACGCGCGTAAGACCATTGGGCAGTTTTTTTTTCTCCCTGAGCTCTCTCTCTCCCCGGCTTCGGAAAAATATTTGTTCTTCCCGATCCCGGTCGCGAGGATGCATTGCGGGTTCTCTCTCCCCTCGGTTATCGACGAGCTTCGATTTTAGAGGGCGAGCGCGAGAATTAGAGATAGAGAGAAGAGCGCGTATATACGTCTACTAGTAAGGATGGTTCGATTTTCTCGCAAATTCACGGGTCTTTGACTGTAGAATAAACTTGTTTTTAACCAAAATTGTCAAAGAATCATTTCTCTCTCTTTTTTTTTTCAAAACTTTTACACTTTTACGCTGTGAAATGCAAGGTTTACAAAATACATTACATGTATGTAGAAATGGTTTTACAGATGAGAGTTTGTCTGTTTTTATTTCTGAACTATCCCAGTCTCTCGAGAAAAGCACAGGTGTGTGCTTTTATTCAAAAAGAAATCTGCTTCGAATAAATTGAAAATACGTGCGTGCTAATTCAAGATACATTTGCAGAGTGCCAGAATCGCAAAAAGAGAGAGAGACGCGATTTCTGGCATGTTTGGCAAGACGAGCTTAGAACGGGAGAGGTTTGGAAATGACGAATCCTCGGTAGGGCGCGAAGTCCAATTAAGATGTTTTTCAATCGGGCCGGGCTTTAGCCCGCAGACATCTAGGCGCGAACGGACGCCTCTCTCGGCCTACCGCGAGAGGACTGAATTCATATGCATACATGAATACATTTCGCTGTTCCCCCAATCAACCTATCCGTGCTCGCTTTGCCGGCTGCTGAGCTATTGTCCAACGGGCTGCCGCCGCGGTGGGCAGATATTTTTTAGGAAACGTAGAATATCCACATGCTAATGAACAGTTTCGCGCTCCGTTCTCCTCGTTTCGCATCCCTCTTGCGCGCGATTACGTGCTTCTTCTCGTTGAAATTCTTGAGAGACGAAACGACGAGGCTGATTGATTGCTCGTATCATAATTTGATTAATGAGATTTCTTAAACACCACTTGTTTTTTTTTTGTTTTTGGTTTTTTTTGGTTTTTTTTCGGTTTTCTCTTCGCCGCGAGGATGTTCCGTCTGTTCGATGGTATCCCCCGTTACCCGCGGAAAGTGGGTTCGATTCGATTTGTAAGGGACGCGTGACGCCACGGCGACATTGATTAATTATACAACGGCAATTAATTTGGAAGTGATGCGACAGCTTTAACGACGTCGAAGCTGAAAGCGGGAAGATCCCCGGGATGATGTCATAATCCTCGGACAATAAGTCGTGAATTCTTAATATTTGATCTCCACAGTTCCCCGCTTCATTAATCATGATGGATGTAAATATCGTTTTGGAGAGTGTCACTTTAATCACGACCCCCGCTTTCAAAAGTGTCCGTAATCATAAAGCTGAGTAAGTTCGGGAGAAATATCTATTTCATGACTCCGAACACGTGAATGTGAAGTTGAAACGACACGACGGAGTTTGGAAAAAGAAAGTTTCGTTATTTATTGACAACTAAAAAATAAAACACGAGAGAAATATTCCGATAATTTCTCGAATCGAATTTTTATACCAAGACTTTTCAAAGAAAGATATTAGGCGATCGTGATTTATTTTTATCAGAAACGTATCTGGAGACCACTTCTCTCTCGAGCGGACTTACAACGACGGATGCGAATGCCCTCTTATCGTTCGTGGGAAAAAAAAATCGCTCGAAGTGGGTCAAAAAGGTTGCGCCCCGGTAGGATGAATAAGAGACTAATTCTTTCCGGCTTTTTGTACGAACTTCTGATATGTCCTAAAGGAATCTTAAACACGAATAAAACCGAGAATACAACCATTGCGAAGACTTTTTATAGACAACACGTCTTTGAAGACACGTCTCTTCTCGAAATTTGCACGCAATTACCCACGTGTGTGTGTGTGTGTGTGTGTGTGTGTGTGTGTGTTCAGTGTAAATGTGAAACTTTAATATTTATTTTAAAATTACAATTATTATCATAACTAAAACATGTACGAATCTTCAATTCACTGATAGAAAAATAAATATAGAAATAAATACATATCCCGGTAATTCTCTCTCAATTGGTTTTTAAATTGTTCTGTATGGGTGTGTGTATGTGCGCACTCGCGTTTAATTTTCCGATATAAGTTAAAATTAAAAATTAAATTGTTCTCGCGAAAAAAAGTTTAAAATTTTTGCGAATTTTTCCTGGTATATTCAACTTTCAATTAATTTAATCCCTTCCTCATAATGTACCTTAATCTTCCCGGGAAATGATTAAATTAGCAAATCGCTAAAAATCTTTGAAGACTTTCATGTCCTCATTTGCGCGCTGAACTTTTATTCAGCTCTCTTATTACTGCAATTCTTATCGCTTCTCTTTTGAGAACCGTCTCTCCGCTATGATACAGACGACTTAACGATCCGGAGGAGCAGAAAAGCTGGCGGTTATGAAGAAAATAAAATCGAGCGTCCTTCTGAAGAGTTCCGCAACTTATGAAGGACCTTCGCCGCGCCATTATATTCCTTACATCAACGACCTTTGCCTCGCGCTCGTGGCAAAAGTCGGGCGGCGCCCGATAGTCGGTCGCGACACTTTTCATGTTCTCGCAGGAGTCGATAAATCTTCCTCCTTTTTCGGCGGAAACGAGAGTTTTCTCGAAGAGAGAATCGAGAAACCCGCCACACACTAGCCAGTCAAGCTAACCCTTCACAGTATATATATATTTTTTTTACAACGTGGTTGGGAGGAATTTTCACTGTTTTTGTCGCCGAGCTCTCTTTTTCACTTTGCCGCGGTGGTGTAAGCATCGACGAGTCAGATTGAAAACTCGTGTTACGTCCGCGACTTAACGGAATTCTTGCGTAAACTTCTTGCGGAAGTCAATCGGCTCGTTTATTTGCTCGAATTTACCGTGGCTTTCCTGCTAGATCGCCAAATCGTGGGAACCGCAACACGTTTTTCATGACAATGACGATTTTTAAGCGTTGCAAAAAATATTTATTATATTTTTTGGTTTTTGTTGGTTTTTTTTTGTTTCACGTAAACCACTTGTGAAACGGCAATATGTAACTGGAACTGTACACGAGAGAAAAGAATTTTAAATCATATAACATCCACAATACATACATACACACAGACACACACGGTCTTTCATCAAAGCAAAGCGCTAAATGGAATTAACTTCATATCGAATTTAAAAATGTTCATGATAATATTTATACTCCTTTCATCTCTCGAATTCCCGTGTTCATCTCAGTGATTTAAGTGGAAAACACAGTCGCACAATTTGCAAGACTCTTCTCTCTTCTCTCTCACTAATTCCCGTTATAATTTTAACTAAACAAATTAGATCATTATAATTAGATCATTATAATTAAATTTAGTTTAGAGAAAGTTCTTCTTAACTTTTCAGCACACGTTATGTATACGTATATACATATCAGCGTTGTATAATAATTACGACGTTGAAATGTGAGGCTTTACACGCAAAGATATTATATAACATGTTGTTGTTAAACTGGTACAAAAAAATAGCATTCCCTCTGAAAACAGATCGGGCGGCGTTCGAATCTCTCGCGCTTCGGCAAAAATTGCAGAAACTTGCACATTTGTCGAAAATGCAGCGTCCGGTGTATATTCAGCAGCAGCCGGAAAGTCTTTACGCTGAACGCGTAAATATATATGCTAATGAATACCATGCAAATACAACCCCTCCGCTTACTCTCTCTCTCTCCCGCTACTTTCCCCCAACTTTTCCCACTCCGGGGCGCGCGCCACATTAACACAGTTTTTACAAGCATTTGGTTTTCAGATCTTACGCGCTGTACTCCCCCGTCCGTTGTGTTGTACGTCCTCATTGTTACTCTAAGCGAGACGCGGAGTTAGTGCGCGTCACGATTTTTACTGAAATTTAAATGTCGCAATGAAACACGAGGTTCTTTCCCGCCTCGTTTACGGTCGCCACGCGAGCTTTACAAATGTTTCAAGTCCGCTATTCAAAAATTGCTTTACACAATTTTCTTCATAATACAATTCACACCACCACCACCACCACCACCGTTTCGCGCGCACAGCAATTGCATTCAGTAAGCAAGTGCATTATTTATCTCATTTAGGTATTTTTTTTGTGACAAAACTCGTATTATTCACGTAAAGTGTTTTTTTTTTTTTTACACATCAAGAGAAGTGTAAAGAAGTCTAAAGAAATTTGTTTTGTAATTTTTAACAATGACTTGTAAAAGTTTTTTCTCCCCTGTAGCTTTGTCAATGCGATATCTGTATATCGATCTTCTCGCGTCTGCGGAAATCATTAAAACGCGGCCTAAAGCCGATCCGATCGCAGCATTTTTCAGACTCCCTCTAGCCGTCGATTAATTGTTTTTATCGACGATGCCCATTCCGTAGAGGGCTAATCCACCCTTGATTAATCCCGCTGCCGTCGTCGAGCAGCGCGCTGCTTCTTATCGATGAAAATCTGACGGCGCTGAGAAGAAACGACTCGGCTCGGCGTAAAAAGAAAATCGGGCCAAGATGGAGCGCGAGAAGGGAGACAAAACAAAACAAAAAAAAAAATTCCGACAATTATTCCCGGCACCGGTTAGCCTATAATTAGGTCGGTTAACAAGACGCGACGTTCTCTTATTTTTTCTTTCGCGCGCAAACTCTCCATCTCTTACTAAGAGTTCTTAGAGGTGGATAATTAAAACACAGGTGTTTTAAGGGCCACCAGTTGTGCGACGATGCCGTCGCAGAAGCGACAAATCCTAGAGAAATTTGGAATATATCGTGAGAATCCGGAGGGTGAGTGTGAGTTGCGCTAAGCTTGAGGGGGAAGAATGCGAGGGAGAGAAGAGGGAAGGATCCCCCGGACTACGTTGGCTCCTACACTTAATCACTTTTGCTAATTGCAGAATGATTGCTCCGCGCTTGAAGTTTCAATAATGGGGTTGTTACACCCCTCCCGGCGAGGACCGCCTCTCTAGACCTGGTTATATAGCGGGAGTACCAGAGGGTGCCCGTGCCTGTTCATACCTCCTTCATCTTCACCCTCGCCACCTGGAGTTCCGCCTCGCCGTCCTCGCCTCCTCCAGGTTCCTCCACGTGATGAATGCTATAATAGCCTACCTGCCTTCGGGTGATAAGAAAGTAATCATTCCATCTGCCCACCGTTATTTCATTATCTTCTTCTTGTCTCCTCTCTTCCCCTCGGTTTGCTTCTGGAGTGGCTCTGTTCTTATCCGTTGCACCGGGTATCAGAAAGCTGCTTCTTAATGACGGTCGACGTAGTAATTATGCAATTATGCGCGAAAGTAAAAACTCCCTCGATGAAATCGGGAAGAGACCGCGAGCTGCGATATCTGCGGCTCAACGCACTATACAGATATTTATCTCTCTTATCCCGGAGAGTAATAGCAACCATTAAAATCGTCATCGGGTATTCAAAAAGAATTTATTTCCACCCAGATGTGAAATTAGGTTCCATATTGCTAAATAAATTTTTTAATGCGATTAAAGTCGTAAAAATTAAAAAAAAAAAAAGTGTTCTTTGCTCGCGAAATGCCGAATTATCGACGAGCAATTATCGAGGATTATATTCCGCTTTCTGATTTGCAGGATTTAATTCGACGAAATAATTTTTGAAATAATATTGATCGCGCGCGCGCGACACTGTGTGTGCAATTTGTGCGAGAAGAAAAGCAAGATTGTACGATCTATCGATTATCCATCAGCTCGCGTTTTTCGCAAGCGGATTGCGGCGCGAAAATTCGATGCGATCTTTTTCAACTTCTGTCTTCTGTAAAAAAAATGTTATTCTTCACTTCAAAGTAAAAGAGAAAAGAAAAAAAACAAACTAACGGTAATTATATCAAGAGCTCTTTTCCGTCTCTCTCCTCATCCCCTCCTGGAGCTTTCTCTAAATTATATTAAAATTAATTAGAATAACGGGCTTTCTCTGTTTTTTTGCCATTAGGCGTGTGAGAGCCTAATAAATTAAATATTAAATAAAACTTAGTGCCGCGGTAAAACCACCGGTAAAACAATACCGATTGAATGTGCGTGATCGACTCTAATTGGATCTCGTGGCTTTAAATTGGTCTGTTCTCGGACCGATACAACGTAGCTGTGTGTTCGCGAAGAACAATGGGCTTAATTTAATAGAATACGGCCCGGTGTGGTTTAGGTTCCGATCGTCCACCGGTGCGAATCGATTTAAACGCCGCCCGTGTAACTATAATCCAATAGTAGATTACACATCCGGCACGGGAGGAACGTATATACCGATGCTTTCCGCGCGCGGGGGTTAATAATTCGCTGTCAAGCTTAATCAATTGCGTCGAATAAAACTAATGTAATGTGCGGATACTTTATAGGTGGTGTTCCGCGCGCGAAATACAATTCGCACTCACCGGTTTTGTTCTCTCTGATTTCGGAAACCTCCGGTAGGTTGTGTAGTAAAATAAAAAAAAAAAAAAAGATGATATTTTAGCTTCTGTGATTCAATGAAGCGAACGATGGCGCTAATTATCGCAACTCTTTGACGACGTATAATTTTTTATTTTTTTCCAAACACATGTTGAACTTTACAAGAACGTCCGATTACGTGGTGCGACCACATTATGTTACTCGAGCACGCAATTGCGGCGAGGAGCGCGATATAGAATCTAAATCGCAACAAAATACTCCGGGCGCTCTCGCAAGTTGCGTGCGGGCACGCATAATGAGCGGGCGTGTGTTTGAGCACCTTAATCGAATAAATCGTAGGTCCGTGTAACGCTGATAAGTAGATACCTACGCACACACACAAACGCGGAGTATATACATATATATCTCTTTCTCTCTCTCTCTCTTTCGCGGCCGTGCCGCGCACGATAACGAAGAAATATGACGAAGATTGCGGGGTGGAGGGGTGAAATCTGGCGTATACCGCAAACGGGCGAAAATGTTGCGCGACGAATCGACCGGAATGAAAAAAGAAGGCGGGCGGGCGTTTTGCACTCACGTATATATGTACATATACATGTATATATGTATCGTACACGTGTTGTACCCGCGTGCGTCGTTTAATAAACTCTTGCGTGGCTAGCGCACGATGGCGTGCCATTTCCTCCGACATAAATTTCACCGCGGAGAAAAGCGAGAACGCGGCGAAGTGTGTGTTTCTGGATTGCAACTACGACGATTCTCTCGCGTTAAGAAATCAGGCAAGCAACACTTCTTGAGAGCGCCGTTTACCTCCACGTGCGAGGAGGAAGTGTATAAACAGTATACAATCGCGAGATGTGTACAACAACTTGACCCCGAAGAGAGAACATCTCTGTGTGTGTGCGTGAATAAGAGAAGAAACAAAGATCACCTCTCGGACGTTACATAAAACCAGTTTTTTTTTACGCCGTCGTAACCAATCGAGATTGGCGTTACAAGAATTTTTCTACGTTGATAATCGAACCGAAGCAAAACACAGAAAGAACGTATGACGCGTCTCTTAATTTTGACATTGAAACGAATTTACATTTGCTTTGCGATTTTTGTGCCAGTTGGTCTATTTTCTGTCGCACGGCGGAGAAATATTGACTTGTACTACTTATATTACTACTTTACCGCGTTCCTTGTATCTTTTTTAATTAACGGAATTCCGTGCGTGGGTCACGCACGCACAATTCACATGACGAATGAGTGAAGATGAAAGAACAAAAGTGGCACGCGTTCCAGGCGCGAGAATGCTAATTGCAGCGCGGCTAATTGCACCGCTTTTACGACGCTAAAGTGCCGACGCGGTTGCAGTTGCGTCACACGTGTCACGCGTGCGCGCGACACGAGTGTGCGTGCGCGCGAACCCATTTCCGAGACTTGTCCGTCGTTGTCGGGCCGATACGCACGTTTATCAGTACCGTAAGTTTTGATTACACTCGCGTGCCGGGATGTCATTACACGTCGTCTGTCTCACCCCCCGTGGATCCTCAGCGTTAACACATGAAGAACGCGCACCGTGTTTGCACATCTGTTTCGTCTGCTTCCATCTACGGGGTGGTTTCCGAATTTATTCGGCTTCATGTCGCATTGTATTGTTTTTATATAAACCAGACACACACACACACACACAACCAAATTTTTATAAACTGTGGGAGTCTCAGAAACTATGAGTCTCTTCGAAACGAAAACTTCAATCAAAATTACTCAAAACTTAATACAAAGATTAGATCTTATATTATTTTAAAAACTCTAATGCCTTATTTTTAATGTTATATTTATATTTTTTTATAATTGTTTATAATTTTCTATTATCACAGCCAGAGAGTCAAACGTGAACGCGACAGTAGTAGTAGTTCGTAATTCTGGAACACCCGCAGTGTACAGACAAATGTTTCGGATATGACATCGTGTGCGTTCCTCACGTGTCATCATGCTGCCAGATTTCCGAGCCGACACGTCCGGCTTGTCGCTTACGCGAGTTGTTTATGCCACTAATAATTTATCGTCCACCCTTGTAATGCGAGCCGCTGGCCCGCTGGTCGACGGCGGGTTTTGCAAAAAGAAAAAAAAAGAGAATAATGCAGAGAGAACGCGCTTGCACGAGAAGCTTCGCTCAAGGCGAGAAAGGGGAAGGTCTGTTTGTTATCTCTCGCGGGAGAGAGAGAGAGAGAGAGAGAGAGAGACGAGTGGATTAAGAGGATGACTTACAACTTTTGTCAGAGTTGTAGTTCGTGTGATAAATTGAGTCGTCGGACGGAACGCGGAAAATAAATCACATTTAGCAAATATAAGCGGAAGCAACATTTCGTTTTTGTCAATCATTAATATTTATGTTTATTACGTTTATAACGCGCTATTAATTTTTTTTTTTTTTTTATGTCCGTGGACGTTGAATAGGCAAACTGAAATATATATGCGAGAGATCCTGCAATTTTTCTGCGTCGTTCTTGCTGCGTCGTTCAGATTTGCGATGACGACGAAGGATTCGTTAAGCCGGGCGCTTTCTCGAGATATCGATCCTCGCAGACGACGTGAAGAAAGTTAAATTTCTCAGAGGAGCGCGCCGCGCCGGAAAACGCGAACGTCGCTTGTGCTCCCTAAGACGAAAGTATCGGCCGTGGTACGGGGGAGGGGAAAGGGAGAGGGGGATGGAGACAGGGTTGCGTCGGTCCCTGGTGTACGCGACCTGGCGAAACGAGTTCAAAATCCCTTTTACCGAGCAAAACTTGACGCGCACCGGACAAGGCACGGACCGGCCAGCTGGAAAAGTTGAAATTATAAAAATTTCAGATTTCTGAGCGGTTGACACGTGACACGACGATTCATACTCAAACAGAGAAAATAAGAATCTCATCTCTTGAGTATTCGCGACGGAATTTCTTCCGTTTGCTTCCCAGATGTTCGCGCAAAGATGCGACATAAGCTGCAAATTTCTCGATATAAAAACAGTACAACTTCAAGTTATATTTAGTTTTCTTTCTTACATTAAAAATTTCGGTCTCAAATAAAACGTATAAAACATAATACAATGTTGAATTTGATTGCGATCTTAATTGCGAGTCTTTCTTAGATTTTCCTTTTCGTAAAATATTTATGTGCTTTTTTCTCCGTTCTCTGTTGTGCCTGATGGCTCTTTATTTTTCAATTATCAAGTTTTTCTCTTAAATAAAATGTCATAACATTCTGTTTTTTTGCAGGACCGTCGTTCTGGGGTTTGATAAATCCGCAGTGGTCCCTGTGCAGCAAAGGCAGGCGGCAAAGTCCCATCAACATCGACCCGAATAAGTTGCTCTTCGATCGTCACTTGAGACCGGTGCACGTCGACAAACACAGGGTAATCTATCTAGTCTTTTAGTTCCGCAAAATAGCACCGTAATTCGCAAGTTTGTCTTTTTTGCCATCCCTTGAGACGCATTCAATGAAATGATCAGAAACCTCAAGTAAAGGAGAAACCTCACTTAAAAGCTTCGCAAAAGAGAGAAGAGCTGCATTCAGCTTGTTCCGAGAACAAATGTTTGATCGATATTCTCATCAACGAATAATAAATTAAAAAACGCACGAGATTTACAAAAAGTACCTCGCAACATTATGCGTTCATACATAGAACGCATTTGCGACACGTTCTGATTTTATATATGTGTGAAAATATTTGTACACTCACCGCGCAGCTTTAAATTTCAATGATGGACGTTTCGACGAAAATTCGCGGCGATATTTTTACATTATTTATCGCACATTTCAGTTTTACATTATTTACCGCAGTTTATCAATTTCACAACAAATTAAAATTTAATGTCGCAACAGCGTATATCCTGTACGTCATCGCGTGCTCGACTATATATAGTAGTGATCTCGGAAAAAAGAGATGTACGAAAGAAGTAAATCTCGAAGTTTGGTCCCGTCCCGTGTGCACGTCTACTTCAAATGAAGACGAAAGAGTCGTCTGATGGGCGCTCGTTAGTGCGGATGGAGCCATGCTGGCTATTCCTCCCGGTAGAATGATTAAATTGTTCGGGTTTTTGCGTAACGGACGGGTAATAAGCGAGAGAGAGAGAGGAAGTCTCATTGATATTAACGATTCGGAAACGCGCTCACTCATTACAAGCATGATACACCGTGTGCTCTGAATACCGTTTGCTTGTTGACTACCGGGCTGTAATTATGTGTCACACACCGTTATGTATATCATAATCGTCGTTTTCATCGCAAAATCATATATGTACGTGTGCAACACACGTGTGTAATTGTACGTATATGTATATATATATATATTTATACACAGGTACAAATACATGTACAAATCGGGTCAGAATAAAATTATAACATTATGATAATTATTTTAATTATTTGAAACTCGCAGCAGATTATTTCGGGGTAAAATGAGATATAAACGATATCGCGGCGCAAAAAATAAAATGCAATAGACGTTAATGATATTTCATAATTGCGCGATATACATATACGCGCACTCGTCCTCTCCCCCACTGAACAAATATATATATATATATATATTTTTTTTTTTTTTATTTTTATATATATATATAATTCTGTTTAATATTAAAATATAGCAGCAAAAATGTTCGTTTTGCGAAATTTTCTAACTTTTATTACGACGTACTTACTAGAATTTCATGTTTTTCTTTCTTTTTTTTTTTATACAAATTCTTCTTATTTGAGCGAAATGAAAGAAGAAGCGCAACAGAGACGTGCGTGATGTGTATTTTCGCGATTTATGAAGAATTTAAATACAAAGTTAAAATTGTGTGTTAATTCTGGTGTGAAAAATTACATGTAAAAGTAGATTTAAAAATCGAAACGCGCTGCTGACTCGCGATAAGAATTTGCATCGAGATATTAAGACTGACACGTTTCATTAATACCGAAACTAAGTTAAAATTAGAATGTCGGGAGAATGATTCATTTTGTGCGGGACACCTTTCTCGAAAAGCAAGAATGAAATCACGTTGGTTACCGTAGAAGTATTCCCTAAGCTGTCGCGTGGTAGTAATGGATTTGGAATTCACCAACGAGAGAGAGAGAGAGAGAGAACTCTCTGCTCCACTTTCCCACTGTTCATTTTTCACTGGCTGAGTTCGTTGATTTGATAATAAAGCCATTAATTACGAGGCCACCTATTTAACGCTGATTTCCGCTCCATCAGTGAAAATGCTTTCGAAGAACCTCGGAAAACGCTAATTTTCCATTAAGAAAACATTTATTCATCGTACCACGCGTTCGCTGAAAGCTACTCGACTCGATAGTTTTTCAATAACTTTTTGACAAAAACTGAATTATGAAAAAATAAAATGGGAGGGTGGAAAAAATTTATTACGTAGAAAAAAATGTGCAAAAGCGCAACATAAAAATATAAGTTTTATCATTAGTTCTTTCAAAGGAGATACAACATTTTATATTCTCTCGTATAACCCTCCTACCCTCTCCCTTCCGATATTCGTTATATTTTAAACTTTTATCTATCTGCATGTACAAGTGATTCATGCATGCAGTATGAGTGCATTGAAGAATATATTGAGAGGTCGAAAGCCGTTTATAAATGCATGAACGAAAAGTCTCTGTAAACTTTCGATATAGAAGAAGTATGAACTTTCGATGTAGAATGGAGAAGAACTTGCGCAACGCTGCGCGCGATTTTACATCTCCATTTATATTCTCATTGATATCTTTTTACTTTCGGCACGCACAACTGCTCTATAATTTGAATTTTTACGAAAGATAAAAAAAAACTTATGCAAAATACGCGGTAAATTGTGGAGAGATTCAATGAGAAAGAAAAATACTAACCATTAACATTCGTTTGCATATTTATATGGTTCGCGCGCATAAATAACACACACGCACACATACACACACATACACAGTTCATAAAACCAGTTCTGTTTATTATTTATTATAGGCATATTATTGTTCCGGTAAATTTTCACGAACTCGCTGCAGAAAAGAAATTATCTCTTTGTTTTTATCAGACAAATGCGAAATATAAGATATATACAAAACCATTCTGCACTTTAAAATTAATAATACTCTATCGCGTTGACAGAGATAAAAAAAATGTGTAAATCCTATGTTGTAAGCCTCTATTTTGTCATTTTAAATCAGCCGTGACTTATATAACCGCGTCTCTTATTCTACAAGCTTTTCCGAATTGCCCCGTTCAATTTTGACGATTTCTGTTCTGTTTGACCGCCGGGGATATTTTTATCTCACAAGTGAGGCGTTATATGGTCATCTCTTTTTCCTCTCTCTCTCTCTCTTTTTCTCGTGTTCAATGTGTTGCCTCGATTTTCCACGAAACGTGCATCGCGCGTTGGCGTGGTCGCGCGGCCTTGGAACGTTATTTCTCAGAAACGCGAACATGAAAAATGCTCGGCTACCGTGACAATGCCTCCTCTTCTTGAATTCGCATTGGATGCCGGGTTTTGCAGACGAATATATCCCTCCCTCTCACTCCTTTCCTCTTCCCGACTCGACTAGGTGGTGCCCGCCGTCGTATTTCGCCGGTTTCCCCATGCGCGAGACGCTGACCGAAAACTCTCGAGCGACGATATTGCCCGCGAAAGGATACAATAAATACGGCGCGATCGCGACAATAACTCTTTTGTACCAGATGCAAGCGACCAGAGCCGGCTTGCGACGCAGAAGATATTATTGCGCTTCGTCTTCGTGTCTCCTCAATGTTGACTCTTTTCATCGCGTTGCATATCTCGTGCAAAATAAACGCGCACGCCCATACATTCCGCAATCTCTTTGTTGCTTTGATAACAAAACTGTTTGACAAAATATACAACCGTGTCCGGTTTGTTCGTAAAAAAATTTTACTATAAATTAGCGTGAAATTGTTGCGAAAGAACTGTTGCGCGACGATGTTCGCAAGTTGATGAAATTTAATCATGAGAAATCTAGAGTTTTATTCTTTATATATTTTATATATTACTTCTGCTATTTATATTTATTTTTCCGCAATTGTCATCTTGTTTTGCGTTTATTTGTTCGCGCTGTTATTCGTTCAACAACCTGTCCACCGATCGTATTTAAGGAAGTCGTAGGTATGATACTTATTTCGCTTCCTGTTCCTGTTTCCTGCCGGAAGAGAAATAGAGAGAGAAGAGAGAGAGAGAGAGGAGATAAAGGAGAAAAATGCGCATTCTTCGACTTCGCCAAGCGCAGTCAGACCACAAAGTGTCTTCCGCGGAAATGCACATGAAAAGGTTTAAACGCGGTCCCGAGGTATCGTTTGCCCTGTCAACGTCCCCCTTCTCACGACGCGATCTCGTTTCCATTGCTCTTTTCGTCCGCCCGCCCTCATCGTAGAGTCAATCTTTTCCACCGGCATCGCCAGTAGCTGTATTCTCACAAACTACGCTGCATGAGCACTACCGTCGTCGTCGTCGTCGTCGTCGTCGGGATGCATTCTGCTGCGCTTTCAAACGAGCTACGGACGGGACTCTTCATTGTTTGCGTACTCTCTCGGCAAGCAGCTCACTCCCCGCGCACGGGGGAAAGCGCTAAAGAGAGTTCTCTGAAGTATCCTCTTGCCTCTTGCCGCGCTGTTAACCATGTCGACGCCGTCGTCGCTTCGTCCTCGCCTCTTTCATTGAAACAAGCGGCGTGAAACCGCCGAGAAATCACACGCGGCGGCGACGACAAACACAGAGAGAAAGCGCGAAATTTTGAACATTTTATTTTAAACAGAAAATAAACCAAACACACACACACATCTCGAGTCACATGTTTCGAGACAAAAATATGTTGAATAAATCTGGTAAAATTACGAGAAAGAAAGAGAGAGAGAAAAAGAAAGGTGGAAATGTATTTTACTTGTCTGTGAGAAAATACGCGCGCGCGCGTTGTCCCCTTTAATTTCTTGCTGAGACCCGAGCGTGACTCTCGATTTGTCGGCGACAAAACGAAACTGGGCTTCGTGCGGCGGAAACCGCACTGACGTCACACCTGGTCCCGCGCTATTTAAACGCGGTCTCGGTCCGTTTCATAGCCGACGCCAGCCGGCCAACCTCCCCCGACGAGCTTGTGCGAGACCGGGAGGGAGCCTCGTGAATTTATACGCCGTTTAACCCGGTTAAAACTTTGGCACTTAAATTAAACAATAGAACGAACCGCGCGCCCCGACACCTCCTGGAGTCGAACGTACGTCTTCGGCTCAGCGGAGCTTGCGCCAGCCGTTTCATCTCTCCCTTTCCCTCACCGCTTCAGTTCGTTCCTTTGTGTTCTCTGGTCCATTCTCCCCCCTTCTCTCTCTCTCTCTTCCACTCGGACTTGTTCGATGTGGACAGTTCGACTGCGAAAACGTCTATAGATCGTTTCGCAGCACGGCAGTGTGTGGGTAACCAGTCGCAGATACGATAGATACCATAATTTTACCGTAGAGATACTCGCGTTTCGAGCGAAATCTAATTCTCTCTGGTCATTTTCTATCCGACTGTTTCTCACTGTTGTCCCATCCGCTTTGATTCAATAATGTTATAAAAGAAAAAAAAACGAAAGAAATCTTTTATCTCGGAAAAAATATTTGAGACTTTGTAGAAATATTTACAGGAGCTTTGTGTATTAGTTTTTCCAAACTAGATTGTTAGATGAACGTTTTTGATTGTGATAATTTTATTGCAACAAGTGATCGAGTAGATTTCGGTGGAACACGGCATCGCGAGAAGGTCTTTACGAAAACCTACTTCTATCTCCGGCGCGCATTAAAAGCCCGTGCAGCAAACGGCGCCCGTCGATACCACTTGGTACGTTTCTTCGCACCAAGAACAATCTCTTGCGAAACCGTTGAATTGTTATTATGTGCACATCCCTTTCCGGCTTGCGATCGCCATAATCGAAGCTGTAACGAGCGCGTTCTCTTACGTATCGCGTCGGAATTGCCAATTCCCGCTGAGCGTGTACCTCCCGTGGCCGCGCGCGCGCCATAATTGAAGCCGCACGTTTCTCGATAAACTCTCGGATTGTGTGGGAGAGACAGTCGTCGCGCACAAATCGACGTAACCGCCGTATAAACAGAGGAAGAGGAAGAGGAGTTCGGAATGTCTGTTAATTCGCGAGAGAAGTTCGCGCGCGAGCGAGAAGTTCCCGCCTTTCCGAATTCCACGGGATGGACGTTACGTGCTTCGCGTGCGGACCGATTTCACCCAGCTGGTGGTTGCCTTAATTCGTGTTAATTACCCGGACGGAGTGTTGCCTCGCTGTGTGTTGGCTCCTGCGAGTCTTTCGTGGCGGCGTTTCCACCACTGCACCCTCCCTCCCCCTCCCCCTAGGATTGCCTTGATTTCGCGTTTCACGCGATAGCTTAATTGTACTCCGTTGCGAGGCTCTCTCCGTCCGGTCTCGTTTCGATCGAAAGCCGCGCGGCAACGAAGTGATACGAAAGAACAATTCGCGTATTGAAGACAAAGTAAATCCCATGTTTTACGGTGTTCTAAATTTTCCGGGGACGTAATCGCGAAAGTGCAGCTCTCGAATTTATCGAGTCTCGACAATCTCATAAACACACTTCGCGCGATTGAGCTCTAGATACATCGCGAGATGTTCACGCGCTCTTATAACTAACTAAGCAGCTCTCGGCGCATTAACTCTCGATTATTTCTCCGCAAGACTTCGTCTAACAATAGACATTATCCGAAAAAGCAAGTTCTCGGGCGGGGGCGTTTTAATCGTGAAACATCGCCGCGAAGTCGATAAACTTTAAGAAGATTTGGTTTCACGCGCTCTTCTCCTATGTTCTTCTTTGCTATCCTCCTCTTTCCGCTTAAGTACGACGTCGTCGTGAATTCCTGCGGGAAACAAATGTGGGGGAGCGGGTGTCGAAACGACAGGCGCCAGAATGCGCAATGACGATTGTTCAGACTTGAGCCGGACGACTTTCCGGAACGAGCGGCGGAAAAGCTTAGAACGTGGGCGTGGGGATGGAAGATGACAACCCTCTTCGACTCAACTATCTCTGAGTTTTGTCGAAAGAGAAGGGCGAGAGCAGGCCTTTGTGCGCGCCGTTCGGTATCGCACGGAACTATCGTGTTCCGCCGCGAGTTCTCTTCCGGTTTCGCTCTTTCTTCGGGAGTCGGACCCATTGATCTCCAAGTTCGAAGACGATGGTGAAGAGAGGAAAAAAAAGAAAGGCAAATAACGGAACTTCGAACCGTCGACGAAAAAAAAAAAGGCGAAGAAAAAGAGCGCGCCGAAGAGAAGTAGGCAGACGAATTATTTCTAGAGGACGATCGAAGGGGTGGAAATCTATCGCGAAATAATGAGTTATGCGCCATTGATTCTTCTCTTACGCGTCGGGAAGGGAAAGTCGTCGCGCTTGCCTGGTTCGCGCGTTCATTTCTCTCTGTCATCGCGACGCGAGGATGTCTTTAATGAATTCGGGAGGAAACAGGCGATGAAAAGTTTGCGAAGTGAGATTAACGATCGGTATATTAGCACAATCGGCGTGTTTGAATTTAGATTTTTTTTTCCAATTCTGTAACATATAAAATGTTGAAGCTAGTACTCAAGGAATATGATTTTCGCATGTAGCAAAATTCGCTTTAGTTTCTTCTCTTTAGCTCGATCTCTCGATCTTTTCGAGAAAATCGCTAAAACAGAAAGATTCTACATTGATATCAGAACCTTTTGCGTGCGAAAGAGAAGGGGATCTGTGAAGATGGCGAGAAGATTTTGGGGGAGGAAGAGAGAGAGAGAGAGACAAAGAGGTCAGAGACCAAAAATCTATTGCAAAATAATAAGTTATCTTCCAACGACTTTTGCCGACGTGTCTTCCGCGGCTGGCTTCTCCCCGAGGTTACCTCATTATTTCTAACTGATGACGCCATAATTCAGGTTCTCGGCGACGTACAAGAAAATGGACTTCCCCCCTCCCCAGCCTCATCTTGCACTTTGCCGAGCTCCTGTGCGACATGGCACCGTGTCTGGTTTTGCTATTCCGTCCAATTAAATGCCTAATCAATTATCCCGCGAACGACGAGTTGCCGCCCTTTCTTGTAGACATCTTTGCAACCGCGCTCTTGCGCACCTCATTACGATAAGGCATGCGGGAGAGCCATTGTTTGCGAATCTCCGTTCCAAAGTGCGGCGAATTAGCATCAAAAATTTCTGCACGTTAGTGCTCTCTCATAAAAACTCTGTTCTACGTTTAAGAAAAATCTGAATCAATTAGACAAAGTTTTTAAATTGAAACGTGGAAAAAATTTTGTTTTGTTTCAGATTTCCGGACACTTGCAAAATACCGGACAGTTTTTGGTGTTCAGGGCGGACAGGGAAGCGAAGATACGCGTTAACATAACGGGCGGCCCGCTCGCTTATCATTACCAGTTCGAGGAAATATATATTCACTACGGACTGGACGACGCTCACGGTTCCGAGCATCACATCAACAACTACGCTTTTCCCGCCGAGGTGAGTATAAACGTGTCAAATATAAAAGTGCTAAAAAACACTCCGAAAGATTTTGCGCAAACAAACGAAAAAACATTAAACAATTAAAGAGAAAATGGTTCTTTTTTTTGTAACTTCAGCGATATAAACATTTGTTTATTACGCTTTTTCACAAAGTCTCACTTAAGTCAATTTTTTCCACGACGCGCTGACGGATTAAATGAGAGAAAGAGAAATTATTTTCGAATGCGCGCTAAGCGGAGTTAACTCGCTTTGCGATTTTCGTCGTATCTGTTTAAAAGTGCCCTTGCATTTTTAACGGACAGTTTGCATGGAGAAAACTCATTTCGGAGATCAGGTTTCCGGCAAATTTCGGATTAATTAGAAATTGATGCACGTTTCACTTCTTGCTCATACCGAATTCCCTTTTCCATCTTCGGAGAAACTCCCGCACGTATTTCGCAAAGAACATTTGCAAAGAAAAAATGCCGGACACACAGAAGATGAAGAAAAAAATTACGCGAGTATGCGTTTTGCGAGATTTTTTTATATATAAATAAAATTTTTAACACGTTCGATTGACGACAACGAAACGATCGCATGAGCGAGGGATGTTGCATGTATTTTCGTTCGCAATTGCGTGTCCGCTTTATTAACTAATTATAATTTATATGATATTCTACCGTGAAATGAGACTTACAACAACAACAACAACAACAACTGCAGCCTGGGGTTTTTGGTTACGTTGTAACACCGCAAACGCGGTGTAGACAATCATGAAATTCTAATCATGCTATTGTCCTAGAAATCGCTTTACAAAGCGACAAATAATTAGGATTATCGTGTAATTTGCAGTTTGCCAATTAATTATAACCGCAGCACAGTCGTGGCGCCGTGTCTGTGACACACAGGCACACCCCCCTCGACGCGCATCGGTTCCCCTCGTAAAATTTCTACATATTGGCGTACGTGATTTTATTCGCGAATGAGCTGTACGCGCGAAATCATTGAACGTGAAACGAGAACGGAGAATGACCCGAGAATGACGATATAATTAATTGAAATTAATTACGTGCCGGCATCGTAACGAGACAAATTAAACATTCGTTAAACGGGACATGACGGCGGCCCAATTAACTATGACCCGTTTATTTCTCCCGAAAGCAACTTGCATCCCTTCTCACACATCTCTTCTTCCCCTCGATTGCGATTTAATTTTCTTAAATCTCAAAACAATCGCACGCGGTTTGCTGGACGTGCAGTCGTCGTGATAATACCGCAATTAAGTTTCTCAACTGCGAGGAGAAGCGGTAGTTTTTTGACAATTGTTGTCGCTTGTATAATAGCAATTTTTGTTTTTATCGCAACTGCTATTCTTTGAAAAATAAATCAATTATCTTCGATATCCTTCCGGAAGATAAATTTCTGCAGAAAAATACGCAATAGGATGTTGTGCGCAGAGATTCGACATGAGAGAGAGAGAGAGAGAGAGAGGTGAGTAGGTATTAGCGAGTATTCGCTAAAAAATTGAACTCCCCCGGAAGCGCGCGGGCGCGCTTGAATCGACGGAAATGTAATATCGATTAGTGCTCTCGTAAATACAGGTCGAAGGATACTTCTCTCCGTCTTTTTTTCTTAATGACTAAAAAGGGCAGATTAATGAATCCGCGAGAGCAGGACGTAATTATCGAGAATCGATAATCAAGAAGTCTAAATGCATTTGTAGAATGTCGAATCGATGATATACACCACCAACACGAAATTTCACATTTATTAAAACTCCGCCTCACATAAAACTCAATATGCCAATAATAACTAACTTTCGGGCCGGCAAATCCTTTCAGACAGTGATAATGAGTTGTAAGTATCTCGACGGTAATTTAAATCGAATATTGCAAATACGATTAAACGAGGAGCGACCGAGTTGCGATAAAATTTTTGTTTGCAGCTTATTACAATTCGCTGTTGGAAGACTAGTTCACTTTCTGTAATCGATTTCATAAATAGAAAGAGTACAACTTTA
>QVNV01008768.1:0-19214 GCA_014825455.1 Pseudomyrmex pallidus
ATGTCGAATGCACAATGGGAACTTGACTTCGAAGTCACTTGACACTTTGTTATGTTACGTAGTATGTCACGTATGTAACAGAATTCCGTTTCTTTTACATAACAACGCGATGTGTTTGTAGTTAGCGCTATGGGAGGGGGGGGGACATGTACATATGTATGAAAAAATATATCTCGATACGTTGCTGCTGGTTTTACTACTGATAACGCGTATGTACGAATTCATTAATATTTAAAACGTTTTTTGCGATCAAAGTTAACGCGTCTGTAATCAAACCGTGAAAAAGCACCGAAATTACATGTGTGTTACGTACACGTAAGCGAGAATCGATTAATGACATGCACAAGAGAGAAGCGTAGCTTCAAGAGTTTCCTTCTGTACATGTATTCAAAACGTTTTTCTACGCTTATTATCCGTCTCTTGTTTTCGCACATTCGTGTGTTTTTTCTGACGTAGAGCAGAGGTTCTCAAAGTTTTTCTGGATGGTGTGTCAATTGTTTTGTGAAATTTAATTCGCCAATCACTGATAGAAGTGAAATAGTTGTATTGCGTCTACTTTTAACATTATCTTCTTGTAATAGAGCGGTTTTGATAATTAATATTATCAATTAATATTATAAATTGATATTTTAAGAAAATGTTTCTCTTTCTCTTTTTCTCTTTCTGATAGCGAAATATTTTTTTCTGAGATTTTTCACACACGTGCAATGACTTACAAAAATTTTACGAGATATAAATATGTATTAATATTAAAATATATATTGAACTGGATTACTCGGTCTTTTAGAAAATCAGATAATGCTTCAAAGGTCGTGCAATTCTATTCACCGGTATGGCGCGCGCATATCTTTCTCTCGCTCATATATATATATGTACATATATATATACACACACATCTACTTACTCCGCAAATCGCGCCGTGCAATGTTAATCACGCTCACGTCGCTGATCGATAAAAGCCGATCGATCGCGACCCAAAGAGAACAGGGCGATCGTGGAAAATGAAAATTCCAGAACTTCACGGTCGGTTATAATAATCGTTCCATCTGCCATTCGCTTCCGTTCGCACGCCTCGATTAATCGCGTTTCTCTATCATCAAGACATTACCTGTACACTACGGGCAGTATGTGTGTATATGTATAAAACGCACGTTATATGTGCAATGCAATACTCGCATCACACACCGCGCGGATTTTACTCGTGGCAGGACGAGAGAGAGAGAGAGAACAGGGGGAGAGGGATTACCTGTGCAAGGTTGAAGAGTACACCATACACGACCACTCCTTGTTTGTCGCAACCTGTTAACGCGCCGCCTGTTCGCGTTGTCGGCGCAACCCTTCTCGCCGTTCAGCCGACGGGAAACTTTAGGGCGTGTAATCCCCGCCGACCGATCGACCGACCGACCGACCGACCGACCGACCGACCGACCGACCGACCAGCCAACCGACCGACCGACCGTGCTATGTGATCATCCCGGATTATCGTTCTTTATCGTTTCTCAAATCCTCGTTATTAAAGACCGCCGCCCGAGGAAATCGATCCGCTGACGTAGATCAGCGAAGAGATCATGTATGTGTGTGGCTGATGGTGGTCGTGAATGCTGGATAGAACGGTGAGAAGTGGCTAGGACACCCTGTAACAATCGGGAACTCTCTCTACAAAAGATCTCTTCTTCTCGTACAATATCGCTCCGATCCGCGTGTCGCAATACATTCGAACTATCATTAGATCTAGATGATTGTCAGCAGGTATTATTAGAACAAATAAAAAAAAACTGACTTAGTTTATTAGCGCACAAACAACAGATTTTTAAAATATTTTATCCTCGATACAATTTTCCTCATTTACGTCTTATTAGAGAAAAAACTATTTTATTTACAGGAAAATAAACACAGGTAGAATTTTTATACTAATGCGAGTGCTCGTAAAATATGATTATTTTTTATTTGCGACAGTTATGAGAGAATTATATTACGCGCGTTGTGAGTGGAAAATATTTACTGAGATTTGTGTTTGTCGAGATGTAATAAACAAAGGCTGCGTATTGATTTTTATTTTCTTTCTTGTTTTTCATCGCTATAATATTCTTGAAAAGTGGACAGGCTTATTTGGTTCCTGTGTTTTCGCTTATCTTTGAAATTTAAAAAAAAATTGAAGTATCTAGGAATATTCTCCGTTATCTATTCTCGTCTATCTTTGAGGTTGAAATCATCGTACGAAATAAACAGATGAATTTCGCGATTTCTATCAGCGACCACGTGAGATAGCTACTTGTTTTTCTTGGCTGATTGTTTGCGTGCAATTATCGACACTTAAAAATAGATACTTTACACACACACAAGTCAATTCAAATATATATATATATATATATATACATACATATGTGTGCGTATCATATATATACTTGTGTGCCAGACTCTCCCCTCACGTGGTAATCTATTTTTCACGAAATCAAAAATCCTTTCACTTCACGCGCGGCGACCTTCGCCGCGCGACTCATTCATATCAATAGCGATAAAATTCTTGATTCGCAACATTGCCAAGTGAATGCTTTTATCGGGCGTGTTGCACAACGAGATAATAATTCGAACCTCTATATTATATCACAGGATAGTCTCTCTCTCTCTCTTTCTCGTCGAGTGTTCTGTACAGATATTAGTTTAAAGCTCTGTATAGATATTGGTTTAAAGTTCTGTCGCGTGTTCTCGCAAAAAAAAACTTATTTCGTCTAAAACGGACGAAGCGAACGAATAAATGTTGCAGCTTGAAATGCAAGCTTTTTTTTTTTTTTTTTTTTTTTTTTTTTTTTTTTTTCGCGCGTAAAAACGCTCGCGAGAGATAGCACAGAAATTTATGACTACTTTGTTAAACACTACTAATTCCGTTACTTTCATTGTATGAAGTGTGTTAATCCTTCTATTTGACTTTGTAATCTGTCCGATGGAAAGTAAAAAATTGTAATTTGTGACGCACATAAAATGTTCTTTTAAAAATATTATTTGTGTTCGAGGAATATTTTAAAATAATTTCTTCGCACAACAAAAATAAATTCGGTTTGATAATTTGAAACCGCGCGTTGGAAAGAGTCAAACACGTAGCAGTTACGTTTTTTGTTTTTTTTTTCTCGAAATTGCGAGATATGCGCAGCAAGATTATTTTACAGCTATCGTTGCTGTGCAATTTTGTGGTTGCGAAACTTCGCTGCGTGAAGCGACACGCACTTTGAACGGAGAAAGAGTGTATTTTTTTTTTGAGTATTAAGAAAAGGAGAAGGTTTCGGCGGAACGTCGTTCTACCTCTTCGTCATCGATCGCGTTTTACGCATTTAGGACATCCTACCATATCATGTATTATACATTCAGGGCACGGGTAATGGCATTGAAGTAATAATCGCTACTGTAATCGATCTTGAGAGAGACGCGCGCGTATCGTATTTTTTTTTGCCTGTCGAATTTTGTCCCGTAGTTTTCTGATGTAATGCTCTTCAGCTAATATTGACTCCCATATCTGTCTACATCGTTTTTCTTAAACGTCAAGTACTTTCCGAATATTTCTTTCCTTTGCGCGTGACGAAATGCTCGAATTGATTTGCAATTTGGCTTCTCTGGGATAAACTTTGTAGATTAACGTGTTCTTGTGACGTATAACATATTGCCACAAATTGTAGCGCGCGAATTCTCGTAACTTTGTACGAAGTTGAACAAAACCTCTATACACTCGCGCGCGATTAAGTGAGAAATCGTCGGACGACGGAATTAACATAATTGCGTATCATGATACGCCGACGAAACTTTTTTTTTCTCCTATGAGAGAGTGGATTTATTTCGCCGCGTTTAATGACGGATCGGCGCAATTAACACTATCTGCTTCAATAACGAGAGATAAAGGAATCGCTTTCTATTTCCCAGCTGACGTCACTGTCTCGATCGCCTGTGTGTGTGTGGGCGCGTGTGTGCGAACACAAAGGTTCCTTTAATTGCTTTAATTACCTTAGGCACCGATGCTTCCGAATACCACTTTGTAGAAAGGAGAATCTACTTTATTTTCTACAGCGCAGCAATTCGCGATTACCTATTCCCGCTGGGATATTTCTTTTCATCGCGAACTGACGCTGTGGGCGCGTCAGTTTTCCTCTTCATTGTTTCTTTTTCATTACTAGATTCTTCAACAAGCCCGCTTTTTTCTTTATAAAAGGCCAGAGGCTCAGTTGACACTTTGGAGTGGATATCCATTCCGTACTTTCCGAGATCAAAAAATTTCCAATCATTCATTAAAGAACCACCCAGTTTTTATCGTTTATTAGAAAATCCATTTTCTCGTTTGTATGTACGTGTAAAATGTGTGTGTGTGTGTGTATGTCGGTTGTTATTAAATTAATATAGTTATTAAATTATAATTTTTAATATCTTTTAGAATAAATCTAATTATTTCCGCGCGCGCGAGCGAGTTAGTGATTTATTTTGGCCCACTTTTATTTTCTAAAAATACGCGAAACTTCTATATATATTATTTATTTTTAATTTCACATCCGATTAAAAGTGTGTGTATTTTATTATTAACTAATTGTATTATTAACGCAAAAAAGGAGACTGCGCTCGAACTCGACTGCGCGCGCGCGCGCTAAACGCGTGAAGTTTTCTCAAACTTTTCGCTCGGATTTCCTCTTAGGAGGAAAACTGCGTGGGGTGTGAAAGATACACATCCCTCTGTACGTTGCGTGATAATAACCATACGCGAAAGCCGTCGAAGGTGAATGAACGTCGGCGATTACTTCGCGCTTGTCGCGTCAATCACCGATAATAAAATTGCAGACGCGACGCTGTTTAGTACATTTCGCGTTACTGCTGCACACATCAGCGAGCACTCGAATGTAACACGAACACGACAACACACTCGATGACTCATTATTGTCATCGCTCGATTAGCTAGGGATTTTCACGCCGCCGTTTTGGCTGCGCGCGAACTCTCTTCTCCTTTCCGTCGGTCGCTGACGAATTATATATATTTCTCTCACGTTTTGCCTATCACTTTTATACACGCCGAAGGGGAAAAGATAAGGTCTTTAATTCCGCCGCCGCCGCCGCCGCTCTCTGTGAGATTTCGCATATTGTTCGAACCGCGCTTAAAAACAAGTAAAACGTTAAAAGATCTTCCGAACAATGTCGCCAGCTGCATTATATTTCCGGAAAATTTGTAAATCGCTAAAAATGAAGCGCGAACGGACACACAATGCTCATTGAGCTGTCTCGGAGAGAAATGAAACGTAGACTCGCATAGATAAAAGAAAGAGCATAGAATACGCGCGCGCTATCTACTTTATCTATTTCTTCTTCAGAGAAAGGAAATATAACGAGCCAGACTAACTCTCGCTTCTCTCATCGTGTTGTTCACTTAAGAGAGAAAATTTGTTTTTAGCTATCTCGCTATCTCGGAATGTTTTTATCTGTAGAACCAGTATCTATAGAACCAGTTATCTTGGATTAATAATAGCGATTAAAATAATTTTTTTAAATCTTTTTCACAGAGTTTATACATCAGTTTCGTTTTTCGCTGTGTCTCTCTCTTTCTCTCTCATAATAAAGGAGACAGCGTTTGTTTCGCAAATATATGCGGATACTTTTCCGCCTGTTTACGCGAGTTTTAACATTCGCACAAGTACAACAATGTGAGTACACGCTAGGCGAGAATTATCGTTGACTCAAGTATAAATTATGCAAAAAATGCGCACGTTTAGTTAAAAAGCGAATACACATCTCGATTCTTTTTTTTCACCCACAATGTGAGCAAATTCGTTGACCCAGCGCTCGTTTCTCGTCTGTAAAAACACTGCGACCGGCTTAAATTAGTTCTCTCTCGACACTCGAGCGATTTATTTGTGGGCCCGAAACGTTTAATTCGGTCGCACTCGCGGCTAATTCTACGCCGCCGTTGTAATAGTTTCGTATTTATAGTAGTAGTACATTACGGTAATAAATGTATTGTGGTCGCGCGTTTATACATCAGTTTATTTACCACGTTGAGGGTATTGTCTCGTTTGTGATTTTATAATCTAATGCAATACTAATGTCCAAATCCACTTTGGGACGATGTGTGAAGATGTGATGCACCTGCTGACAATAGCGGGACATTTTGCCAAGAATTAAAAATGTGTGAAGTAGACTCGGATTCCTGACATGCGATATTTATATTAGGATCATTATATAAAGTAATGTTACCAATAGTTTATTTGTGCACAGTACTTTTAAAGTATTGGTATATAAGTAAACTTTTTTAAAATATATAAACAAACTGTTAGTGACACAACAGTGTACAGCAAATATAAAGAACAAATATAGTGATAATTAATTTAAAAAAAAAAAGCACAATTTTTTACAATTAAAATAAATGTTATTTTATTTTTAATAGGGGCTGCGATTTGTGCGCGCGCAAATTTATCTCACGTTAAAAATTCAATCAGAGATCAAGTTTCTGAGATGCTCAATTATCAATTCCAATTGAAAAACACGTTCTCCCATAACAACGTCATGCACGACATCGTTCCCTTTTATTCCGTTTTGAAAGCCGCAATCTCGCAGTGGTAAACGATTCGACACTTTGTTTGCCGGTCCGTGGGCACTGAAGCACATGCCATCATCAGCGCGGCGGCGCTTTGCGAACTTGTTCGTCGTACGCACACGGCATTAAAATCGATACATGAAAGTGACACGCGCGCGCGAGTTTCATTGAATTATTAGGTTTTAAAGCGCGGTCCAGTTCTGTCGCTCTCTGCGAACTGTCGTGTTTATTATCGCTCGCTTATTTCCTATGGCGCGCACGTACAGCCGAGAGAGAGCTTTATGCGATGCTATCCGATTGTGAAAATTTTGTCGAATTACGTCGAAGTAAACTCGCGGTGACGTAACGTTATGTAAGATGAACGAATATGATGAAAATATTGTTTTTTCTTTTCAAGTAATGTTTTTCAAGATTTTTTAAGACGCAACTAAACATATCTGATCTTTGGTTTTTTTTCTGTTACAGTGCTCTTAATATTCCATCCAGTGATTTTGAAGACTTGTCTCTTATTCAAGACGTGGTGCAACAATGGGTCGTAAGAAGATTCAGATTTCACGTATCACAGACGAACGGAATCGTCAGGTAATTACAGTGATAACAACAGTCGAACAAGACTGACGTTCTTTTACGTAACAATCCAATTTAGTTCTAATTGCAATTAATGCACAATACATTCTCAAGTGTCGTAACGACGAAGCGAAGACTAATATAATTAACTTTAAAGATCTTTTTCTCTCCCGTTTTATTTGATCTTTTTGAGAAAAAAAAATTGTGCGACATCCTTTTTGTCAATATATTTAATGGATATTTAAATATCTTACCACGCTGTTTCTCGTAGAATGTGTAAATTGAAATACGCACATGAATATATAATCGAGATTATTGGTCCTGAATAAATACATGAATATTAACTTGCTGTATTTTGTGTTTAAAATGAATATGGGACAATCGAGCCTTGATAATTATCGATATGCAATCTGATAACTGATATAACAATTAAATATGTGCTCCAATAAATAAATCGCAATATAGTAAATAAATATCATGTAGCAATTACTTCGCTGAAATTAATTTTATATTATACGCATCTCAGAGGCATTCACGCAGACCCGGCGCTTATGTTTCTTTTTTAGTCTCTTAATGGAGACGCAAATCTCTCATTGAAGTTTGCTTCTAATGTATTCTCTTTTCTTTTTGTTTTTTTTTTTTTTTTTTACACGCCACAGGTGACTTTTAACAAGAGGAAATTCGGCGTGATGAAGAAGGCGTATGAATTGTCGGTGCTGTGTGACTGCGAGATTGCGCTGATTATCTTCAGTTCGAGCAACAAGCTGTACCAGTATGCGAGCACCGACATGGACAAGGTTCTCCTCAAGTACACCGAGTACAACGAACCCCACGAGTCTCTTACCAACAAGAATATCATCGAGGTGAGTCCATTTATCCGCTACAGATTCTCAGGACGAACGAGGAGAAAGATGCGCCCGACAGCGAGTCCTCGCTCCGAAGATCCAAGCGTTGACAATCACATCGGATCTTTTTTTTCGCAATCTGATTTCGAATGTTTTGTTAGATGTATATCTCTCGTATAATTCCGGATACACCGAGATCAAGATAACGCGATATCGAATGTACGAGATGTATCGAAGGAGCTTACTATGAATCACGAGCGATAAAAACAAACGTGAAAAGATTATCAATGTTTGTGTTAAGAAAATAAATATTTGTTCGATCGCGCATTAACGTTCATAAATGAAGTTCTAAGGAATAAATGAGTAGATCAAGATTATAAGTAGATATTTCGATGATAATTTTAGATTTACGAGTTTAGTTAAATTACAATCGCAAATAGACATGCAGAATTGCAATGTTTAAAACAATTATCCGTTTCGAAAAATATATGCCTAAAATTTCATGATGCAAAATTTGCACAAAGCATGTTCGTAAGATCCGCCAAAAAGTTTTTCGTGTCGTAGATCACACATAACATCTATATATGCGTATCTTGATAAATTTAAGTTCAGAATTTACTTCAAATTTAGCCAACTTTGAACTCAGAATTTAGACTTACAATTAAAGTGTACGTGTTCGTCTCTTATTATAATTTCGAATAAATTTTTACATGACTTTTCTCTAGAAATATACACGTAGATCATTGAGTTATTACGCATTGGCAACTTTTCTTAGATCTTACGAGAAGAAGAGAAAACGATGATGATTTTATACATTCACATATATGCTTACAATATGCACAAGTGCACGTCACTTATTACTTTTGAATATAAGATCTCATTCGGATGAGAGCGATGCGATCTTCATTTTTCTTGAGCGAACATAATTGCGAGAGTAAAAACCCGGATAAAATAAGAAGCGTGCGTCTTGGTGTTAAATTAACGTGCATGTGAAAGTTGAGTGCCCTCGGGCGGTGTGGTCACGTGAACCTGTCTGCTGACACTTGCAGGCGCTCAACAAGAAGGAGCATAAGGGTGCCATGTCGCCAGAAAGTCCGGAACCCGAAGCAATCGAATATAATCTTACCCCGCGTACCGAGGCCAAATACACGAAAATCGACGAGGAATTTCAGATGATGATGCAAAGGCACCAGCACAATGGCAGCAGGGTAAATATTCTGATCAGTGTCGAATCAAATTGTCGTGTTTATACAAATTGCAATCTTTTATATCTATACACATTTTCATTATTTATATTTATATAAACTTTATAATCAACGATTTACTTCAAAATTGTTATATCATCGTAAAAGAAAGAATTAATAATGTCACACACATGAGGAAAAACTAAAATTGTCACTTGGATTCATTTATATCAAGACTATTTCGAACAAATTACTTTATAAATTTATCTTCGTCAAAATGACTGACATATGAATATCATATTTTATTCAAAATCTGTCACGTGTAAGAGATCAATTTCTCTAACGTGGTTTCCGATTATTTTCGTTATTCTCTGCAGAGAAAAAAGAGTTTGTGGTAAAGATTTTTGTTTTATTTTTTTTTTATGAACAGAGAGAAAGAGAACAAGTTTTATAGTAGATGTTGAATTGTTAAGTACAAACTTGACATGTTTATAACTTTGGGGAATTCGAAAACTTAATTTATTTTATATACATTTTACTTTATATAATTTTAAGAATTATCCATGAATTGCACGTTTCAATATTTTCAATAAAATTAATGTTTTTATTCAAATAAAAACATTACTTTATATGTCATCTGATAACATTATTCACATATATATCGTTATTTATTCGATACAATCTAGTTCTTCTTTTCTCTTTTATCGTATTGTGTGTATATGAAAAAAAATTTAATTTGTACGTATTTTATTGCGTGTTTCATAAGAAAAAAAATGTAGTAGTACTGTTTTAATCTATTATGTACGCTCTTATGTACAAGTATCATTAATATGCATTATTGTGATATGTTGTGATTACAGTCAATGGGCCAATCAAATTATAGCCTACCAGTATCTGTACCAGTGAACAATTACGGCGAATCTCTTCTTGGAACTAGTCCACAGATGGCACATACCAGCATTTCTCCACGTCCATCCTCATCTGAGACGGATTCAGGTAACTTCAAATAGAGACAAATAAAAAAATTAAAGAGACTATATTTTCGATATAGTTTTTTGAAACTTCTCTATTCTCCATAAAACGTTAAATTTTTTGTTCCAGTGTATCCCCCGGGAGGAATGTTGGAGATGAGCAACGGATATCCTCCGTCAGCGTCACCATTGGGTGGCTCGCCTAGTCCAGGACCTTCGCCCGCGCTTGTCGGTGGGGGTGCAAATAAAGGCAGCAATCCGTCTAGACATTCGCCGCAACCTCCGCCACCACCGCCACCGCCTCATCCACATAGAGCTAATCTTCGGGTGGTTATACCGACCCCGCTCACGCAATCTCTCTCCGAAGACACTAATTATGATGTAAATGTCTAATTATTATTAGTTTTAAGAATGTTACGTAAGATTTTAAATCCCTCTGTAAATAAACGAGGAAAAAATACGTATTTTTTATTTTTAGAATGCCCATACACAGTCCGCGTTGAATACACCAGTAGTAGCGTTACAAACACCGTCAGTACCAGCCGGATATTCTAGCTTTGGACCAACAGATTACTCCTCGGATCTCGGGAGCCTTGCATGGTCTCATCAGAGGTACGTTGATGACTTATCAATGTATTCGGCAGCCACCATGTCCAGCATCAGGTAAATCATATTTCATAATTATTGTTGTGAAAAAAAGCTATATGTCCAGTGTTGGTATGACATAACTCTCGCAGTTATTTTTTAGACATTAATTACAAATAATTGAACACACATTTATGTCTGATAAAATATGATACACACGTCTGTAGAAATCACGTAATAAACATAATATATTCTCACAATTGCTGCAGTAATCAGATTCACCGAATACATTCAGTATACATTGGGCTTTAATTAGATTTATGTTTTGCGCTATTTTTTTTTCTCAGTAAAAATTTTTTATCTGCGTTATTATTTGATAAAAGAGTAATTTGTCACGGGTATACTGCTAGATATATCGTAGATATATCGACTACTGGAGCGCTATAGTTTTTTTTCGATTACAATAGTGTTTGGCATGTCATTACTTTGTGAGTGTGTTGGATACTCTTCATATTTTCACTTATATAACAATACGTTAAGTCACATTGTGGTGTAACGTTCGTAATCAAACGTATTCATTTTCACACCATTATTTGATTATTTTCATTCGCACTCTTATGCACGATATCGCACGCTTTCAGTCAGGTAGACACGCAGATTTTGAATGCCAAGTCGCGGGATAATCGGGATGCAAGCAGTTCAGCTTCTTAGATCGCTCTTTATATTAGGTTTTAAACACACACTTTGTGTAAGATTGTTTTTCTTAATATCACGTGATTTTTTATATTTCAGCAGTGGTCTTCCTCATTTAGCTGTGTCAAGCAGCACGCCACCGCCATCCACGTCGCCCTTACCTGTGAAAATAAAGAGTGAACCGATCAGTCCACCGAGAGATCCTCACGGTAATAGCGGGTCCAACGGCGGACCCAGCAACGCCAGCAGTCTGCATCACACGAACTTAACGGTCGGCCCTTCGTCTAGTACCGGTGCTCCGCCGCCGCATCACGTATCTCATCCGGGCCCCCAGACACTGAACTTAGTATCGAACAGACCGAGCAGTAATCCACCTCCGTCCCACTCGGGTAGCATAACACCGACAAATCTACCGTCGCCAGGTAGTGGTGCGGTCGGTGACATTAGAACGAATCACTCTAGCGGCGGCGGGAACGGAGGGAACAGTTCGGACTACGAGAACGGGCCGCTCATGAAACGTTCGAGAATCACAGAAGGTTGGGCGACTTAATGTCGATCGAATTGTTGCACTCGTCAGTTGTTTGATACCTCTCCTCGACGTACAACGGCATATAGTGCTTGTGAGTTCCAGTATAACTAAAACACAAACTCCTTTCAAACGTCTTTGAGACATGTACTTCGTACTATCGCAATTTTAACGATAGCTGTGGGGTGGTATTATTTCCGCCGTTTAACTCTCAGCGGAGTGGAAAAATCTGTTTATATTTTGAAGCTGACACAGAATATACGTTTATTTGAAGAAAATAAAAAAAGAAAATACGGTGCCATAATGTTGAAACTTTATATATATATATTATATATATATGATATATATAGATACATATATATATTTTCATGTATATAATATGAAGTGTTGTTTGTATATATGTCATAAAATTCGTATTAACCTTCGCGACTATGGTCGACTTACGGCTGTAGCCTCGATGCTTCGTAAAGCAAACAAAAAAAAAAAAAAAAAAAAAAAAAAATGTTATAGAAATAATTGTGGAATTTTCTGAAAGTGTAACTAAATATCGAATTTAAAAGAGCTTGTGAAGAAATCTGCACACGTAGATAGCGTAAGGATTTATAAAGACCAGAAGGTTTGTGTCGCAATTCGTTGTTGTTTTGTATGGTATAGTAGTCAGAATATGCCATAATATATCCGTTAATATCCGACTTTGTGCTGCAAAAAAACAATATTACATTTTACTCGAAATAGACATTTATGATTTGCAAAAATCATATCTGATTGAACATGATTAGCTTTTACGTAATTTCTCGATTATTGATACCGTCCGAAATTTTTCCCATTTTTCTTTGTTGTCACGATGTCAGAACGGCAATCGGAAAGTAAAATTATTTCGATCGGAGAATCGATTGCGAAAAATTACGTAAAGCTCAGCTTTTTGCAATAGTTGTTTGTGAACAATTCAATCTATTGCAGAGGAAAATGCTTATCTGTCAAATTTCGTTATTTCCAATTCTTTGTTCATTGGGATATTTTTTTGGTAAAACAATTTTTATATGATTTTTCGTATGTTCTACTAGGTTTTTTTTATATTCTCGGACTAAAACAATTTTACAGCTGTGAGTTTATTAACGACCTTTTCCAGTTTCCGAGTGCACAGGAAACCGGTTGCTGTACTCACACTATTTACACACGATATATTCTATAGAACAAGATCCGAAATTATAATACATTGAGTTACGAAATAAAATATAACGAGATAGATAGATAGGCGTATTATTATAGTGTTGATTGATAAAAAAAAAAAGATATATACACACAGCGCGCGTATAGATACATTACATATATATACACGTTATATACATTTTCCACAAGTATTTTGCACATTTGTATAAAGAAAAACTTACGAAGGAAGAACGCTTGAAAAACTTTGCAACCCTTGAAGCCTAAAAAGAAAACGCATAACGAGAATTTATACGCTACAGGTGTTATATGCCATATATATTTTAAAAATGTGATTATATAAAATTTTATCGTAAGAATAATTCAGTGATATTAATATTAATAATTGTAATATCGTAAATTTTGTAAAAAAGAAAACAATCACATATTTGACTGTACATTGTACATGTATTTGCCAATCACGATCAGTTTCGTGTAATCTCCGGAGTTATAAAACATTCAGAAAACTTGATCATACATAAAAAGAAAAAATTTGTTTATAGAAAAACGAGTTCAAAAAAAATCTTTCATTGCAGATACCCGTATTCTGTGATAAGAGAAATTTTACTGTAGAAGAAAAGATTATTCTTCCGATATATCAGAGACGCGGTCAACAATGTTGCGTAAGTCTAAAACAATTATCTGGCAAAACAGGGTTGCAATTGTAATGAAATAGAATCATTATCTTCTTCCTGTGAAAAAAAACCAGTGAAATAAAAAAATGTGTCAAGACCATTTCGTTTTACAATCTCAGGATATATCCTGGTGAGAATTACTCTCGAGAGTTATATTTGATAAATTATTATAATTAACTTACTAAAAAAAAAAGTGGAATACGCAGGTATATGAATGAATAGTGCCTGGCACCATTTGTGGCCCTCCTGTTAGGATGCTTTCCCGTATCGTATATGCAGTACAATTTGTTAATGAAGTCTTGAAAATAAGCTAATAACTTGCGCGCGATATATATATTATATATATACATATATGTATATATATATAATAGGAAACGATGTTGTAAGCTTTATATAATGTGACTTTTTGACAAATAGCATTGGGAAGGCAACCTTTAATTAATTGTAATCGACGGTTGTACAATTGAGACGTGACCCCTTGGGTGGAATTCAGTTTCTTTATGAATGCATATTAGAGAAACGTTGATATGACTGTACGAGCAATCGCGGTATGTGGAATAAATATGAAAGCGTTATATAAGGCGCGTATAGTCATTAATTTTAATCACGAATTTTTAAGATGATCACAAAGTGCAATCTCTTAGCCAACACAACTTTTTTATCAAACAAAAAAAAAATATAAAGAAATTGTTATTTTTCATAATGAAGAAGTAAACTTTAATGTATTTAAAGATATATATGTCACCAATAGTTACAAACTTTTTCCTATTGATACAAAATTTATTATATTTCATTGATATTCAATATTGTAATATATTCTATTCATATATTACGAAGGATAATCATATATATATATATATATATTATATACATACGTCTGTGGTTCGAGTTGCAAATGGATTTATATTTTGAAACTTTTTGTATTTGTACGGTTTTTAAATATGTTGAACGCAGGAACGCGGGTTAAAACAAAAATCGAAAGACGTTATATATTTTCCGTTGATGCGTTCTGACGTTGAATATATAAAACTTGATTTTTTTTTTCATTTGACATTGGCAAAAGAGTATTACGTTTGACGTTGAAATGTCTATCAGATTTATCTCTCACACAGGATATATAATTTAAATTAAATGTTACAACAAATATATACTATAAATCCTTGTTAATTCTTTCTCTGAAAATGCCCTATTGTGATATCGAAACTAACATGATCCTTTTGCATAATAGTCCATCTAAGGTCATTTAAGTGTACCGACATCAATACACTTCTATACCAGTTACAATGTGATGTGAAAAGCATGAGCAGTACTTTATATGCAAGGTTTATATGTGCTATCTGGATCTATTTTATCACATAACGTGCAGTATATAATAAATGCATAGCGAAACCTATAAGAATAGACAATTTGTTAAATGTACGTTAAATACACATGTACGTACACTTCAATGTATATTTTTAATATGAAATACGTGTAAGTTGTATAACTGTGAACAAAAAAAATAAGTTGATGTAATGATGAAAAAAAATGTATTCGTCTTGATTGGCACAACTAATGATGAAGAATATACATTGTTAATACTATTGTATAGAGCAGAATGAGAAGTACGTTTCAGATTAATTGGAGATTAATTGGAAATTGTTTTAAGATGTTTTTTTACTTGGCACACGTTTGGAAAAGTTTTTTTACAGACCCAGTGAATAAACCTCATCTTCTACATAAATTATTTTCTTTTATTTGACAGTTGGACAATTTGTTTGTGCAAAGATACGTTGTTGTGTTTCGCAAATATACATGTATATATTATAAGTATACGTGAGACGTGGCTCTGTTTACGCGAGCCTATGTAGTTTATAATCGTATGAAGTTTAAAGTAAATGTTCGTTTATGTTATATTCTGAATACTCTTTGGTTGCGTGCCGTGAATTACGATCATTTAGTTGTGCCTCAAGATTTCGATATTCAATACGTAAAGGTAATGATAATTATTATAGTTAAACACTCAGAGACTATTGACATTGTTGGAAACGCTGTGAAACGAAATGGACCATCGTTAGAAGAGCCATACGCATAAGATAAATAAGGTCTAGGATGGTTTGGACGTTTTGTATATTGCAACGCGTTAAATTAAGAAATTCTTTGAAAAAAAAAAAATTAATAACAAGAAGGGCCATTTGTAGGCTTTTAGAGGCAATGTTCGCAAATAATCGAATTGCAATGCACGGCACAAGTACCAGATCACTGTAATAATGTAACAAAATAAAAAATACAATGTATATGTACTAGCCACAAAAACTGTTGTCACCACAAATAAAATAAATAAATATATGTATACAATGATAAGTCTAAATACAGGTTTAAGTACTGGACATATCTCTGTAAAGCCAAGTAGCATCACATTTTTAAACGTCATAAACGATGTCGCCATTTTACTGTTATATATCTGTGCATTTTGAAACTACGAAAACAAAAAAACAAAAAAACAAAAAAAACAAAAAAAAAACAAAAAAAAATAATAAACGGTATAGCCTGTTTGATACGTACACGATCACACGAGAAATTACAGAATCCTACATATATTTTTTAACGGTATATAATTATCGCATTGATTTTCTCCGACTTAGTTTTGAAATGCACTCTGAAAAACAAAGTATGTGAGAAGAGGGGGAAGTACATACTTTGGACATTATTATGTAGTTTATACACGTATTTGTATAATACGGTTTAAACGAGGTTGTTTGATGATATATATTCCTCAAATTGCGTATCGTACTGTTAAAATTGATTTCGAGGTACAGTTACATTGTACAATGTATAAATTTTAAATAGAAATTGTATATGTATACAACAACATACACAAAACACACATAAACACACACACACACACACATTATACGAGAGATTTGCATCGTGCGTACATGACCGGGCTGTATGCAGAGATGTGAATAATATATGTATAAAAAAAAAAAAAAAATTTATTATAATAGTAATAATATACATTTATTATATAATAGTCGTGCGTTACGTTTAGCTGGTAATTGCGAGAATAAAGGAAAGTAATTCATATAGTGCCATCATTAACTGACTAATTAAGAAAGATACCGATTTTACGTTTAAGTAGTATATCATAGAAAAATATTCGTGGAAAAGAAAAAATACTTACAACGTTGAAGACAAAGACTCGGTTTATGTTAATAATAATAATAATTATTATTATATAATGTTTGCCAAGTTTGTTACGCGTATAGGTACGAAGCCATTGAGAGAAATTTTTATGTGCTAAATCTTTGAAGACATATATATATATATTATATATATATTTTATCTTATGCACATTCGATGCCACACGCAATAGTACTTGAGCATGTAAATATACTTGGTTTTTAATTTTTCTTTTTTTTTTTGCGCGCGCGCTCACGCGGAGATAAGAAGCGCCGAGTTAAAAGCTCTTTGTTTGTACATTATTACCTTTGGTGCTCGACATTATCTAATTATTGTTATTACATTATTATTACTGATCTGTATGACCATGCTACCATATTGCCTATTATATTGGTCAGTATAATCATCGTCAGAGTTAGTGATAAATAATGATTATTTGATAACGCTCTATGTACATCACGCACATACATACACGTTATAAGTTCACACGTACACGGACATACATACATACATACATACGTACGTACGCGTACACAAACACACATACACACATACATTGTGGTTATATTTCAGTGTATCAGCATAATGATATGATTATTACGATGTTGCCTATAGAATACATTTTACTTGGTTTTTACATTTGGCAGTATTTTATTTTAGTATTATTCCATATCCACCTGTGTTGTAGTGCTTGACTTGTGACTTGTGCGTGTATTATCGTTTGTTTTATATCAACATCGTGTTTACTTTGATTAGCAAAATCTGCAATTATTATTATTTTGCTAATTGCTTCCGTTTTTGTGTTCTTATTATTTCGTGATGATTTGTATCATGCGATTTTTCCGACTTTACACATCAGATTCTTTATCAGTTTGAGAAGCTTATTTGCCACAAAAACATCGTTTTTTTTCTCTTTCTTTGCTTGTTAATAATAACGCCAATATTGTTTCAGTTGTACAGTATATTATTAACTGTGAGAGTCATTGTTACAACAATTGTTTTCTCTGAAATCTTTTATGATATATAACCAGTTGCTTTTATTAAACTTATTAACAATATGTCTCTCATTATGCTTAAAAACCGTAGTAAACAAACTATCTCTATAAATAGTGACTAATATATTGAAAACACATTTATGGGAAGATATATAAGAAATAATTATGAAGTCAATATTACATGATGACTAAATAATATATATGTATAGGCTTTGTCGCGACCCATCTATCTCAATATATTCTGATATTTATTTATTAAAAAATTTATCTGATCTCATTAAAAAATTAATTGTTTCTTCGATCTATTATTTATCGCTGTAATGTTCGATTGCTGTTTATGTAACCGGTATATTTTATAGACACTACATATTGTGATTATTTATGTGAAGTTTTTTTATTTCAAAAATGTGTAATATATCTTCATATACGTTTCTTTGGATCATCGTTTCTTCGTACGTGTGTGTAAATTGCGGATATTTTTAATAATACAAACATAGTGATTATCTCTCGGTTTGAAATAAATGTGTAAAGAAATTTCGAAATGCACGACGATAAGAAAACAACTTTCAAACACTTTTGTAATAAAGTTTTTTTTTTTCATCTCGATAAAATGTATTATATAAGAGTTTATCACTTTGCGGCAATTATTGCAAAAGACCAACTTTTTTGCGAGCGACTCCGATGTCGTGTGTATGTGATCACGCGCGCGTATGTTACGATAAAATATTTTTAAATACAAAAGTTAAATACATAAGTTATATAGGTTTTCAGGATGATAATCTTATAATTCTCTGTAAAGACAATGCGTTTACAAATGTGTGATAAGAAAAGATTTCGAGTAAAATATTGGCAAAAAAAAAAGTTTTTCGAATTTTCAACTTACAAAATCAGAGCTGCCACTGAAAGAGACGCGATTTGTCTTAGGTTTCACATTGTCTTCTAATTATGTCACAAAATTCTACACTTACACACACACATACACACACTTACACACACACAACACATTATATATATATATATACCTACCATATATCATAGAAAGATTATATCTTGTACTTAAATCTGGACTGTGCAATGTGATTGTATTTTTACTTGTTAAAATATAACCGAAAGTCGCATTGCAAATCGTCGCTCTAAACGTGAGAAAATTTCGAGCATATTTCGAAATTTCTCCTCTGTTTTATTATGCTTAATGGAAAAAATCTCATTTTTACCAAGTCTGTATGTTAATGGACTTCCGCATTTGTACATAATGTGTCCTTCACATAAACACACACACACACACACAC
>QVNV01008782.1:0-12282 GCA_014825455.1 Pseudomyrmex pallidus
AAAATCTGACTGACATTTTACAATTGTAAAATGTGTTATTTACAATTGTAAAATGTCAGTCAGATTTTTGTTTATTTTTAATACTCTTTATATCTTTATTTTTGACTGACATTTTACAATTGTAAAATGTCAATAAAATTATCTGAATCACCAAGCAGACTTGCTATCAAATTGCTATCAAAAAAATTGTCATAAGAATCACTTTGCGTTAGTTCCTGAGAAGTCTTATTGTTAGTGGTTTCGGAATCGTTGTTGCTAACGTTGTTGTTGGTCTGATTTTGACAAGTTACGTATTCCGACAAGTCAGAGATATAAGAAGCGGTACGGTTTTCTCCCAACTGATATAAACAGCTTTCTTGCTGCTGGTTGGCGTAGTTCTCTTGCTGCTGATATAAACAATTTGTCTGATGTTGATTCGAATAGATCGAATGCTGTTGATCTTTCGGTTGCTGCTGATAGATTTGATTGGCTTGAAATGTATTCTGCAGAAAGTTACTGGAGGATAATTTTGTATTGGTATAACAATCTTTTACCGTGTTCTGAATGTCGTAATAACGTTCTTCAGCAATGTTGTTCAGCAATACGTCGTTAGAATAGTTAGAAGGAAAACGATACGGAGGAGGAGGAGGAAGAAGACTCTGTATGCACGTCGGCGAGACATTCGTTACTGTTCGATACGCAGTCTCGACGCCTTGAGGTGACGTACTCTTGAGATTTTCGGTGCTTCCAAACGATTTCTTGCAATCTCCTTGTTCTTCCTTCTTGTGCTTCATCCGTCGATTTTGAAACCATACTTTGACTTGGCGTTCATTCAACTTAAGGATCCCCGCTAGTTCGATTCGTCGCGATCGAGAAAGATAGTGATTTTTTCTGAACGCTCTTTCCAATGCCATCAGTTGTTCGCTGGTGTAAGCTGTTCTACTGCGTTTCCCTTTCTTTGCCTTCATGGGTGCTGTAAATAGTTTAATTTAGACGTTAGACGTTTTGTATATATTAGATAGCAATTTACGAAAGATAAGACATAATTTTAATTAAAAAAAATTAACTAATGAATGACACTTGCTTCTCTATTGCTCGTAGTTGAGTCGCGATTGCGTTTCCTTATTTTCAAATTGTTACCACGGAATCAATAAGACAGTTATTTATTTGTCCGCGCGCGTGTGAAGTAAAAGCGATAATTTTTCTCAACTTCTATTACGAAATTTTTTCTGTTTTTAGAAAAACAATATTAAAAAATATAAACAATCGGCAAAACCGAATTAAAGAGCGCGTCGTCTCCGTTTGGTTTGGTGCAGTGACTCAATAGACTATAAAATCAGTCCATTTTGTGTGGCTGCATTCGATTAGCTTACAAGCGTGTGTTAACAATTGATAGTAAGATAGCAAAGAAGATGAAAAGAGTCACGTCTTCCATGAAAATATAAAAAAGTGTGTGATTTTCCCCCGTCTTCCTTTTACAATATACCGCTTCTATTACACACAGAGCTACTCCCAACATCAGCTGTTTCTAACATCAGTGACTAGCTGCCCCACATTCATAGTTGATGAAATTGACTATAGAGTTTATTGCTGATAAGTTGTTGGGAACTTGCTGTTATTATATTTTTGAAAACTGTTGCTGGCAAAAAACGTACTGACAGCATCAATATATGCACGCAGACTTAATGAGCATTTCACAGTAGATTCTACTCAGCTGTGTTCCTACCCAGATAGCCAACTGTGTGCAGCAACTTGGAAAGGAGGTATCTTCTTTTTGTTGTATTGCTGAAAACTTATGAACAATATTTGTAGCAAGTTGCCAACAACTTGCACACAGTTGGTTATCTGGGTAGGAACACAGCTGAGTAGAATCTACTGTGAAGATGCTCATTAAGTCTGCGTGCATATATTTGGCTATCTAGGTAGTTACTGCCATTATTTTATTCGGAATAACTCGAACTTTTATCGATTTTCTTTTTAAAAATAAAGCAAAAATGATTCAAATATTATTCCGACTGAAATTGATTCCAAAAAGTTATGTAACAGCTACTCCAGAAGATATACGTAACAAAGAAGAGAATAAAGCACAGAAGAAAACAAGGAGAAAAGATGCTACACGCAAAGGAACTCTAATAATATAAAACGCAAAGATGTTTTTCGGGTTTGAACCGCGTTAGTGTCATTCTTATACCGACGTTTCGTGAACATTTCAGCTCACTTCATCAGGGTTTAATGCGTGTAGCATCTTTTCTCCTTGTTTTCTTCTTATGTGCTTTATTCTCTTGTGTGCATGTTAATACAATACACCGCGAAAGCATCAAATACCAGAATATAAAACGCTTTATAATTATACGCTTTTTTATAGTAAAATTAAATATACATAATATATTTGCATGCTGTCTTCTTTGAGTTCTTCTACAATTACAGTCACTTAAAAAATCTGACTTAGAACGCTTATTATTAATTATAAAAAAAAATAAAAAAAACAAATTAGAAAAAATTAGAAAAATATTTAATTTGTTATAAAAATACACAAGGTTCCAATGTGTATACAAATGTAAGTTAATATGTGCAAATTGATGAAAATATTTTGTGTTCTTTCTCAACACAAGAGGAACCAAGTCAGTCTTAGAGAGCTCCACGGAATTGGGCGTAGCCGTTGAGACACAAGACGCTCAAAGTATAAACAAGCGTTGGTTAACAAGTTATTTGGCCGCACGATTACTTGAAATATATACAGATGTTCTCTTGATTGTTAAAATAAAATAACATTTTCACTATGATATCGGAAATAAATAATGCAAATAACAATATAAATACCTCTTGTGTCGACGTCAGTTCGAGAATTGGATAGTGACTGCTCGAAATTCTGCTGATCAATCTGCTCCGTTAGCATCACCATCGATTGTTGCTGTTGTTGATTATTTATATCAACATTCATTCTTGCCACAGCTTGTATATCGTTAGTCCAACCAGAAGAAGCGTTATTTTGCAATTGAGGATTATAAAACGGTCCAGCGATTTTCTCGGACGGATTTGTTACAAGAGGCGACACGGAATACGAATTAAAATCGTACATTGTAATAATATAATTGACAAATACTTCGCAATTGGATGTCTTTAGAACCGCGCGTTAGATGGTAATGCCGTTGTTCGCCCAAGATTCTCTGACCGCGACGAAAGCAGGACTGATCGAGTGTTTCGTGAAAACTGTTTTTCCGAACGATGATGTCTCATACATTCCTATTTTTCTTAATAATAGAAGAATGGAGAGGGGCCGAACCTCGCCTGCGGCGATTCCTATTCATTAGATCACCACAAATAAGGGCGCGCACAAATACATTTTTCGCCTCGGGCAATTTAAAACTTGCCCGACACTTTCTTCGATGATTTGACTATCAGAAAAATATCCATGCACAAAATTTAGAAAATCGAGTCCGACAAAATGTGAGTTTTTATTCTAATTCTACATAACATGATGTTGTCTTTTACGCTAATATCATGTGAATATTAAAATTGATTTATACATTAAAAGATCGAATGTCGAATACAACAATTCGTCGAATTCTTAAACTTTGTTGTACTCTAATTTTGAGCTTTATTACAAAATTCAAAGATGAGTTTGACCTTAAAAGCCCGGATCCAACGATAATAGTGGTTAAATAAGCTGTAAATGAAAATTTTTATGGTACGTTTCGATTTTTATCTAGATTTTTATTTTCAGTTAATCTATAAAATGTGTTTTATAGTTATTAAAAATTTGTTACAAACATTTAGAACGTATCTGCGGATTCAATTTGCTTTAAAAGACGATAAAAAGTTCAGCATGGAATATTATAATGTACATGCGTAACTTTTATCGTAAAACGATACACGACGTATAATACGACGTACGTTTGACTTCGCAGCTCGACTCCGAACAAATACAATAGAGAGACAGCTAGAGGGACAGAAGGGAGAAAGAGGAGAGAAAGAGAGAGAAAGAGAAGAGGGGAGAGAAAGAAATAAAAATTTTCCGCGCGCGGATCGGCTCGGAAATCTACTAGACTTCGAGATTTCATTCTGGACGAAACCGAAGAGATTGATCAGCGTCATCCTGTCCGTCTATCCCCTGGACTTCTCCGGTATTCCTCCTTCTCTTTTACTATTGCAAGATTCTATATTGTCTTTTTGTTCATATCGTGTCTCTTTTCTACGTTCCTCCGTTTTTTTTCCCCTTTCCTCTTCGTCTCTTCTCTCCTCACGGCATCATTCTCCGTCCGTGGCACGGCGCTGTCTGCAGATTCGCGCCACCGGGTTTCAACCTTCTCCTAGCTCATTCCAAGAACGAACATCCTCTCGGTCCCGACATCCACCCCTTGCCGAAGCTTGTCTGTGAGCATTCTCTTTTTCTACGCCTGCTAGACAAAGATCGTCGCGATAGAAAAAGAAGGCTCGATGGCGGAGGGTAGGTTGAGTAATACTGCTAGAAGAAAAAAGAAAGAGAGAGAGAGAGAGAGAGAGAGAGAGAGAAAGTTCTCGTTGCTTCTTTCGTTCTTTTCTTGCAATCAACTTTTTGGGCGTGATCACGCGTCCGCACCTTCTCTGTGTTTCCGTTACCGCCGAAAATTATTGCCTCACTGCAGGTTGCGAAATATACGTACATCACTGCACTGCAATTCGCGGATATGCATATATATTCCGCGGGAATTCATAAAATATTCATCTCGTAAAGAAAATGCGATTAAATTAGCAAAGAAAAATCTGTTTTTTTTGTTTTCAAGTTTATGCATTATTTATGTTACGTTGTTTCATTTTGATCTAAAGTTATATATGAATCTATCATCAATATCATATATTTTACAATACTGCTTCTATGATTTTCGCTTACTGTACTTTTTTTTAATGGGTAATTATCGCGCGTCTTGCGTGCGATATATCGGAACGCACTGATGGTGGAAAATGCGCGCGCGCGCGGGAGAAAGAGAGAGAGAGAGAGACAGAGACAGAGACGGCGAATGTAAAGGAAGATATTTCAACCGCAAGAACGAGTGAGGTGACATCAGGAAGAACGAGAAGCGCGGTGGCTTGGTTAGGTGGAATATGGGGAGATAGTAGACAACGCGTGCATACGTATACATAGAGAACTGACGGTGTAAGGTGGTAGAAGACAGGAAGGAGAGAAGGTAGGAATGAGAGAGAAGGGAGAATTGGTTGAAGGAGGAGGGTAAAACCTTTCCACCGACCCTTAGCAACGCTCTCTCGCGACGCGCTATCCTACGGATAACATCAGCGGCTTCAGGGCAGGAAATGAAAATCGCGCCGACACTGTTTAATTTAGATAAAAGCATATGTTACACGACGAATGGCGCCGCGAAATGGTATATCCTTGAGGAGGCCACATTATGTGCTCTTTCCGCGAAAGGAATTCGCGCGAAGGAGCGCAACAGAAATGATTTTTTTTTCTTTCACTCGCTAGCCCTTTAAACGAGGAAATCTCGAAAACAATACGTGTTATATTTTAATGTGCGCTCTAACAGTTGAAGAAAAGAGAGAACACAAGGGATGCATTTGATAAATAGTTTAAAAAATAATGTACGTAGAAAATAAACATTATAATTCTTTCTTATAATTATTACATCATAGTTAATGCAAATGCACTTGAAAAATTTGAGTAATATACACTAGCGCAAACCAGACTTTGATTTATAGTGACATCGTGGCTGCGAATACCAAAAAAAAAAAGACGGTATTCGGCGAAATGAGACGAAAATCGTTTTTATCGGGAACCGGAACTTGGTTTCGCGCAAGAACCACCCGCGGATATGACGTGTTTTTATCGACAGCACCACGACCAGACTCCGAAGAATCGTCAACTTCGAGCCGGATGCCGAGATTTGCACGAGCAGATAGAAAAGGCATAGCACTTTTATACTCCGGAGGTTAAAGTTTAAGAAGTTATTTTGACTTTCAGGCTTGAATGCCTCTGCCCATACCGTACTCTGCTGGAAAAGCAACCCTGTCAGCTTGGTTGACGTCTGCCGTCATAACCACCCTCACCATCTTGAATCTTCCTTCTCATCATCCTCTGAGCCACCTCTTCTTGTTTTTTTTTTTTTCATTCAACTATTGTTTCTATCAAATTGACGTTTCTTTAATTAAATTTTCTCTTCTTTGGGTTTGCTAGAAAGCGAAAGAGAGATAAAGAGAGAGGGAGGGAGAGAGAGAGAGAGAGAGAGAGAGAGAGAGAATTGTTCATAAAGTTAAATAATAAAGGTTTTACAGGGTTAATTTTTTAATATTTATTTAAATTTTATATTAAAAAATTTCTTTATTACGTTGTTTATTTTTTTTTTATCGGTTGTGTAATGACATATCGTTGTGATTTAGTGTTGATATCGAAAGTTTCAAGTCCATTTGATACTGCGCATTAGATTCATATATTCGTAAAAAAATAAAGTTTTCTATCGGAATGTGTAATATTGTAATATACAAGAAAACACATTAGCAGTTGAATTTTTTCCTTGGTATTCCGTAACAACGTAATGACGCAATGTCTGCTAATTACTATCTGACAGAAGTGTGCGCTGTCCACTTCTGTATTTCTCAAAAAAAAAAAAAAAAAAAAAAAAAAAAAAAAAAAAAAAATCAGAAATCTGTTATTTGGCACGTCACTAAAAAAAAGTCGCAATCACTCTTACGTTTGTATCATTTTACCGCGCGATCGCTCACAATTTGTTACAATAAAAACTCTCGCAATCAGTCGCAACTCGTGTCATATGTGGACACATACACGTATAACACAAAATATATATCGCAGACATTTATATATTAAAATATGTACACATCGATCGGTTTGGCTAATATATTTATCGGAAGATACCAAAGTGATCTTGTTCACTTTGTATACCTAAACCAAACTTTAAGATGTACAATACAATGATGTGATCACAATGTAACGGAATATATATTTATTACATAATCGTTACAAGTATGATAAACGTCCACCGTAAGGGTCGTTTTACATACAATCAATGTTCATTGCAGCAGCATGCAAGTTTTGTTGCACAAATGTAATATAGCCTCTTATTTGCCAAGTAATTCTAATTTAAGCAACGCAAGACAGATCGAACCAGCTGACACGTTGTGTCCGCAAAAAAAAAAACATTGTACGCTGCCGCAATGAGCACTGCATAGTGTAAAAAGGCCCTAATACTTACAGCATGCCTACCTTCAGACGTGTTGCAAGTGTACGAGGGTAACGCGGGGGTTGCTTGCGCAACGGATGATATATTATCGAGCGCTGTTTGCACTTTGACAACATCGCGGGGCATAAAAACGCTGACTCATTTAAAGCGGCCCCCGGGATTGCGCGGTGTGCTTCGGGAGGATCCGCGTGCCGGCTTTCCTCTCATACCCTCACCGCGAGTTCTCTCTTCTTCCGATCCTCCGGTGTTCCGACCACCCTCCCTTTTCCGTTCCGGCGCAAACCACCACCCCAATTGCACCCCCCGTTCTCCTTTCTACCACCCTCGCTTTGTCCACCGGCTTCTCCGTCCCCGGCTTCCACCGCATCTCTCGACTTCCCCGCAGCTCTCCTACTGGATCCCTCACACAAACTTACTCACGGCATCTCGTGACTCTCTTTTCTTCCGCGCCAACGGCAACCGGACTCATCCTTCGTCCGCTTTCCCGCCTTCAGCCCTTGCCGCTGTCCCGTTGTTCATTCTCACTCCTCTTCGTTGCCCGCAAACTGTTCCCAACATTTTCCCATGACCTCCTCTCTTTCTCTTGCTTTCTTCTTCTCGAGATTTCTCCTTTTCCTCGTGCTCATTCAGCCGGCGATTAACGGTCGTTTATAATTACAATTCTCAGCATAATTTCTATTAAAGCTAATTAATCGCAATGGCTTGTATAATTCAGTTCACTATCAATTTCCTCTTCGTCTGTTCGCGACGGTGACCGTTCAGTTCGGCTGGTATACAAGAGCTACGAGAAAAGTTTGCAGAATCATCCATTCGACAAGTGCGTGATTTTGTACGCAATATTTTTCGCGCGATTTAAGAGAAAACAAGATTATATTTTAATTTTTTTTATGCTGTTAAAAATAATTACATACATGAGTGTTTTCTTGAGTTGCGGGATTAGAAATCTTATGCGAAAGTTGGTAAGTGGGATGGGGAAAATGTGGGTCGCGCAAGGCTCCCTCGAGTGGTGGATTCAGTGGGGTATTCAATGGGGTAAATGGGGTATTGCATATTAAATGCGCAGATAGGGGGTTATAACGATAAAAGGAGAAAGCAGAATAGCGGGATTTAAGAGAAACGTGTGGAACAATGTGTGTAAGCTTGATGCGGTTATTGATTACAGATCACTGTCATTGACGGCTCGTCATATGGAACAGTAACAGTTTTCGTCGCGCGTACGCGTTTCCACGTGTGTAGACTTGAAAATTGTAAATCATATCGTGTGTTTGAATTCTGAATATTTACTCAATTAGAATAGATTATTTCAGAAAATTTATTGCGTGTCAATCAAAAGCAATTAAGTGCAATCAAAAATTGTGTAATTATAAAATTATTTTTAAATACTTTGTAACTCAAAAACGTGTGCGTGTTGATGTAGTTTGAAATTGAAAAAAAAAAAACAAACAAAAAACAAATCACGAGTTGAGAAGAAAATCAAAGCATTTATTAACATGTCACATTTAAGAGAAAAAAACCTGTGTGTTGTAAATTACTATAAATCGCAAAACTAGAAAAGAATGGACAGAACGGTAGGCTCGACGACGTATGTCCCCGAAAGCCATGGAGCTTAGCGTTGAGTGATCGCCGCTCAGTCGACCTCGTAACCGGCGCCATATATCATTCAAGATGGCTGGCATCTCACGCTGTTCAGAAAGAGACAAGGGTGACAACCCTCCCGTCGCTGCTTGCTACTTTTGACTGGCTATGTCTACGCCTTTGCTGATAATCGTGTTAAGGAGGATATCAACCCTAAAGCGATAGAGTTTTTCTATGTATATACCGTATTAGCATACAAAAAACACATGTTTATGGTAATGTTGTTATTACGGTGAAACTCATTATTTCTCAATAACAATTAGTTTTTTCTACTTGTAGATCAGATTAGTTTTGAAGTTTTTCAGAAATGTAATGTGCAAATTCTTTGAATTGTGTTAAAATAATGCTGAATAAAATTAACCGGTGACTTTGAAACATAAATGTTCATTTTAATATTTTGTGCAATAACAAATTCGGTGTAACCACGTATAAACATTAAAAAGTAAATCAAACCCATCGTTAATATAACCGATAGAAATTCATTATATGTGAAAGTCCGATATTCAAAATATACCTACGTGTATTTGCATCTAGTTGTAATTCTCGGATAATGTCATTGTATCGATCGATCACTTTGTATAAATAACCGTAGGATTATCAAAAGCTAATTAATTTGCATTTGTGGATTTAATCGCACCGAATAAATGAATTAATCTCTCTCAAATAATTGAATGGCTCGTGAGAAAAGATACGCTTTAGGGTTTATACGGAAATCCGGATTTGCATGAACAATTACACAATAATGTACGTTTAGCGTAATTTAATCTAACTCGTGTGTGCGATATATATGTATTGCACATATACATTCATAAAATTCTCACCACCTTGAAAAACGAGATAGTAAGGAAAAGTATTTTTCCTCAGTTCCATCTACCGTTTCTGAACGTGCCTCGAGCAAAGATACGTACCAAGGGTCGGTAAACTGAATTTCTCTCTGTAGCAAACTACTTTATTAACGTCAGGTTTAGAGAAAAACAAAAATTTAACAAACTTTTTTTTCTATACTGATACAGCAGATTTTTTTAATAATTAAATTTTATTAATCAGCAAAGTTTCTAAATTAGACATTGAACGTGTTAATAAAAGATTCTCAACCCACGTGTTTGAATATGTTTTAGAGAATTTTCTTACGTTACAGCACATAAGTGTAGAGAGTTGTTTTAATTTATACACGTATATAAATTTTTTTTCTAATTTTTACTTCAACTATAGTAACAAAATATAGATCGCGCGATCTATATTGCCTTCTGCAAAATTATTAAACAAACGCACAGAGCTCGACGTCTACACCGTTTTGCGAACGAATATTATTGCAAGTTATATTCAGTGCATATTTTTCACAAAGAAACGACCAGTCTTTTTATAAAGACAATATAGCTCGTCTATCTATCATACAACGAGTAATATTGGCATGCCCCATCGGTTGTAATATTGAAATTGTACTTTTTGCAATATGAGAGAGTTATTTATGAAACGTAGCAGGCAATATAGGAACACGTAGGAAGGATGTCGGCGTGTGATGGTGGCGTTCTGATATGATGTGATGCGAGATGCGAGGAGAGGAGCATCGAGCTTGTTGAGATATATAATGCTTGATGTATGAAGCGTGTGTGCGAAAAAATAAATTGCAAAAGATTGAAATGCAAAATTACTTTGTTTTCTTTGTTGCAATTATATATTTTTGCTTACTCGTTTTTATTAAAACGACTCTATAGTTATCTACACTGCCATTATTTTCGTTGTTTTACACACAAAGGTTTATTTACATATTTTTACTACAGTGTCATAAAAATGTTTACATGCACGTTATCTATTTCACAAACAATATAATAACAGTATAATTAAAATTAAAGCTTTGCTTTTATTTTAAAGTACATAATGCACAAGAAAACACGCGTTTTATTTATGCAGTTGATTTTCTGCATCAATCTTTTTTTTTTTTTTTTTTTTTTTTTTTTTTTTTTTTTTTGGTTAGAGCCCACCGAAGCGACAGCTGTTCGCCGGTTGGCTGCACTATTCGATTGTCTCGCTCTTGATGATTGATGATCGTTCGGGGTAGCTGCTACTGTGCCTTGACTCCGCGTCTGTCTTTTCCCTCTTTTCCCTCCAACTTTTTTCGTTTCCCTGACAATTTCAGTGCAACGTACCGAGCGACATACAATGTTGAAATTTTTCTTTGAAATCGTTAAGAAAAATCATGAAAATGGAGCAACGAACGTAAAGAGAAGACGGATGACAGGGGGATAAACTTGAAACGATTGCAAAAACAAGACAGAAAAATTCGATTTTAATTCAAGAAGTACTCGCAATCACACACTGCCTATGTACATCGCGTAAAAAATCGTACTAGCTGCACGGCGCGCACCCCTATGTTTATCATAAATCTCCGTAATTTTTTCTCGCTTTCGACGTGTTTCCTTTCTTGTCTACTTTGCAAGTTTGACGTCTCGTCTTCATGGGTATCATAAAACATCCGAATTACAAGCTTGCAAAAATACATGACCGTCGGTGCGAGATCAAAGCGAGTTGATGATCATCTTTGCATAAAAACAGTTGCGAGGCATCGCCGAAGACATCAGCAACACGGTGGCATTGCATGCGACACGGGATATACATATCTCTCTCTTTCTCTCTCACGTTCCAACCCCTCTTATTTCTCATCGCCAAGCTTCCCTGTACCCCCGACTATATGCCAACGCGACGGATTCGCCGTCTGCTACCGTCTCCGTCCAACCCTTGTTCCCCATCGTCGCCCCTGTCTCGCCCAACGACTACCGGAGCTGGCTCTCGTCATTAGGCCAACGAGATTTTATTAAACTGCTCCTCCTCGCACAGAGAGAAAGAGGGAAAGGAGGCATTTTGTTCCCTTCCCTCTTCTGTCTCCCCCTCCCCCCTCCCCCCGTTTTTGCCCATCGCTGGTCTCGCGTAGTTATTACATGCAAAGTGAAAAAGTTGCCCATAGGGCTTGACCATTATTTCATTCGTTGCTCGCACACACACACACACACACACACATATATAGTCTCCGCGGTGCGTGTGCAACAGCACTTATGCGAGCGCGTCTCTTCTTCTCTTTTTCGTTTCTCAGAAGCAGCATGGCTAGCTTCGTGCAGCGCGTATTACAAATTAAGTTACATAAATTCACGCGTGTATATCTCTCAAGATATTACAAACCACGCGCGCACACATACACACACACATATATATGCCGCCACAGCTGATTTCCAAGGACTAATTTCCTGCCTGCCTTCGCACAGAAATGATATATCCGGACGATTTGACCGAACGATCGCAGGTAAAGCTCTACACGCTCACCGATCGAATTCCACTACTTGTCGGAAGAGATAGATTCACTTTATCTCATGTCACAATGCAGCATTGAGCAATACACGCGCATTGCCTCAGATTGTCTCACAAACTTCAAGACACTTTGCACTATCGCGTGTAATTATTTATCGATTTATTAGTCTGGGGGGGGGGG
>QVNV01008832.1:0-15185 GCA_014825455.1 Pseudomyrmex pallidus
TGAATTGACATAATCGTTTATCACAGCTGAGACTAGCTCTTTCGAGCACAGGTTTTAATCAAAGCCTTGAAATAAAGTTTTTCAAACTGTGCACTATTTTTAGACGACTGTTGCAACATCCACGTAGAAAATCCGGCGTCTCGTGACGTTCTTGCCATTCATAGTGGCGCCCAGATTGGCGACATTGTGCGAGAGTCTGTGTGTGTGTGTGTGTTCCAGTGCGTTCGATATAGCGGCCGGCCGTGCGTGCCGGCGCATACAAAACGGGCTGACAGGTCGCATATATGTGCGCCGTCGCATGCGAATCGTATATGCAGGCGAGTTCATAGAGTCGCATCGGCAACGGTCGAACGTCGGAGAGAAATTATCCCGAGAACGAACGAGGTTACGGGTCTCCTCGGAGAGAGAGAGGAGGATGAGAGAACAATTCGCGTGTAAGAATGAGAAAAGAAGAAGAAGAAGGAGGAGGAGGAACATCGAGTCACGTGAGGAGAGAGACGTTTGATCGGAGAAAGGAGACGCAAAACGTGCCGCTCGAAGATGCATACAATCCTCTGAGGATTGTGCAAAAGCCGTACATATACTCTCATCTCGCCGATCGCTTTCCGTGCTATTATGCCACTACCGAGAGAAAGAGAAGAGAGATGCTTATCCCTTCCTCCGTGTGTTCCTCCTTACATCGATATTGAAATTAGAAGCGGGGAAAGTCGACGACGACGATTACAAACGTTGCTGGGGAGGCTGGCTCTATCGCGACCGCATCACGTTCGCGTAAACTAGGTCGCTATTAGAAAACTCCCGTGCGATTTGCCGTGGCGATATATCCGCGTATATATGTAATCTATCGAAAGTTGCAACGTACGGAAAGCGAAGCCTTCTTGTCCGAAACGCCAACGTTAATTGAGGTTTTCTGATGTGCACTTTACGCAAACACACGCCATATATATTGTGCGATAATCAACTCAATGTTGCGTTGTGCGTCCAATCGCGATAGTTGAAGCGACACATGCGGTCCTTCGAGGTCATTTTCAAATTATTTTCCGATTTCCAGCGCCGCCGCGCGAAAAACGCGTCCGAGGTTGAAAATCCACGGACTCACTGATGAGAATCGGAGGATTTACATTGTCAAGAAGAGGACTCTCTCGCGGATATTCTCTCAACCGCTAAACGCAGGTGGCATTCAGAAGTCTGTGCGAGAGAGAGAATCAGCGGAGACGATAATGACGGCATTATCCGCGGAAGAGCGATGAAAGTCAGGCGGTTTACCGTTTTTCGTGGCACAGGCGCACCACGCGAAAACAGTTTTGTAGTTATTACACGACGTGGATGTACCAGCGCGCGTTCGCAGATACCGAGGCATCCGGGCTTTTATCTCCAACTCTCCTCTCCCTCCTTTTCTCCCGTCCTCCTACGGCCCTCTCGTCGCGCACAAACTTGTCTCACACATCTCTTTCTCTCTCTTCACGCACCCACGTGCGTACGCTCTTCCTACGTAATTCTTTCTTCTATTGCGCGCACCACAGCGGCGCCATAATTGAATTAGACCGGCGAAGCGCTAAACGATCGAAGGTAGTGCGTCGGAAAAAAAAAAAAAAAAACAAGAAGAAAAATCTTCCATGACAAAAAGGAAGCAATTTAAGGGTTTCTGTTTATGTTGCTCGACGGTGCTTCGAGAGAGAGGAGAAAGAGAGACGAGAAAAAACAGAGAAAACAGGACCCCGTAGAGAGGTCCCCTTTGTCGCGATGGGTCCTCTTGTGTCGGGAGATATACCCGCGAGCGAGTTATGAAATATACAAACAGAAAGACTGGCTTCTTCAAACAATCCACGACGACGCGGAGCGCATGTACACGGGTGCGGTTTTTTTTTTTTTTTTTTTTTTTTTTAACCGGCTCGCGAGAGCACGCCTGCGTGCACACTTCAACGTTCATTCGAGAGGACTGTTTGGGCCCCCTCGAAAAAAATCGCTCGCGCATTATACTGTAATTACGTTTTAGTCGACGATGGTGACGACGATGACGACGATGCTCGAGTCGTAGGTTGCACGTTACTAATTGACCACCGACCAAACATTTTTTCTTCAAAATGTCGAGAAGAGGAGAACGCGTTTCGTTAGCGCGATGCGTTACAAGTGAATACCGACGACAATAATCTGAATAATTTTTCGGCATTATTGCGATTCTCTCAAAAATACAAAGATATTATTTGACTTGCGACAAGTGTGAGAAACGATATTAAAAACTCACTTCGCGAGAGATTCAGGTGCGATACTCTCGTCGCGAGTGCGCGCAAATCGCGTGTGAAATTTTGTTCACGATCGAGCGAACCGACGTGTAACGCCAACGGAAGAAACGACGGGGGTTGAATTCAAACGTGGGTGAACGATCGTAAAAATTTCGCTGCCGCGAAGAGAGTTCCATCGACGGAAAAGAGCGCAGCGGGAGAGGAAAAAGCGAGAGGAAGAAAGAGAGAGGAACCTCACGGATGGAGAGGAGTTGCCAAGCGACTGGAACCAAACTGGAATTCTACGCAATGACTCGCGCGGATGGGAGACCAGCGGACCGGAAATCCCTCGGCGCGGATTCGATAACTCTCTCGCCCGTCACACCTCACAAAGGAGTCGGCGCTAGAAATTCGCGGCGATTCGTCGGAATATAACGGCGAATGTAACGCGAGTTACGAGAACGCGCACACGACTTTCTTACTCGGGCGCGTTCGTTAGCGCGCGTTGCGAAACAAACGGGCGTGTTTCGCGATTCACACTCGGCCGGCTTTCGGCGATTTCGAGAATGGGAGACACGGTGTGGCGTTTTTGGTTTGTTTTTTGTTTTACAGACCTACAAACGCGCGCACACGCACACACAGTTATCACATCCCGGGAGGCGGCGCGTCGCTAATGAAACGTCGCCGCCGTTTCTTGTCGGCGTCGCGTCACGACGTCGATGATAAATGATTCGGTTGCCGGTCGATCCGTGAGTCCGAATGTGTCGTCCCCTCGTTACGACTTTATCCTCACGTTTCGTCTCCGACCGCCCGTCCACGGTCGCCATTGTGCCGGTGACCAAACAAAATTACGGTCCCGTATATATACACCGTAACGGCGATTATTAATCGCGGGACATCGAATTAAAGTCCTCGTCGCCTCTCTCGTACGTAAGCGACACGTAACCGGCGACCGGTTGGGATTTTCAGTCGACGTTCGCGTTCTCACGGATATTAGGTGATGCCGCGTGTGTGTCTCGAGCCGAGTTCCTTTTCAACCACGTATTCTCTTGACGCGTATTTAAACGCAATCGTCTGACATTCGCGTTGACATTATGCAATTAATAAAATAATATTGTAACCGATGAGAGATGTGCTTGTAAAAATTAAAAATAAAATAACGTGTTATAACAGACTCTCGAAACATGATAAAAGAAACTCATTATATTTAAAAACTGGCTGTGCAGAAGAAATATACATCTAAAAAATGCAATCCCGAGAACTCACCACCCATCGGAAGGTGAAGTGCAGTTGCAGGGTGACAGGGTCGGTGAGGGTGAAAGTGTTCAGGCCGAGAGCGTGACTAGATACGTTGCCGAAGCTACAGGAGCCGATGGCGGTGACGTTTGACTGGTACTCTTTGAGGCAGAGCCAGAAGGCTGTCGAGCAGGGCGTCGCGCAGGGTGGAAATTCTTCTTTTCGATCCCCGCCTCCCCCGCCGCAACACCTACCGTCCACCAGAGTGCCCCTGTTGTTCGTCAGCGAGAGGATCTGCACCTCGAAGTATCCACCCGCGGTTATCGCCTGCAACAAAAAACATGAAAGTGTCTTCAAAGGAACTGACAGATTATTTTTCACGACACGAACATTGTTATCTCATTCCATTACCGTGACGATAATTATTGCAATCACGTAAGAAGTTGAATGAACACTTTGCGAGGAGCTACTTCTTAAATTCTAATTTGTTGTTTTCAATATTTAACAAGTAACACATTGCGCAACGCGACTCGTTGTGTGCGTCATAAAAAATTACTCGTTGCTCATTAACTTGACGAGAATTTATTACGTAAGCAAATCGTGAAATTTATGGAAAATGCATGAACAGGAAAAGTGAGAGGAAGGGGAGAGTAAAAATACCGTTCCCTTGTGAAAGGCTTTTTCGTAAAATTCGATTATCGCCTCTGTGTTCCAACCACACGGGAACCTGAAAAGCCTCGGGGTTTGTGTTCATTATTGCGTATCGTGGAAACGGAAGTCTCGTGTTAACGTTTGGAGAGAAGGATAGAGAGAGAGAGAGAGAGAGAAAGCGAAAGAAAGAAATACGATGGGCCTCGGGCAAATACGCCGAATGCAGCAACAGCCGATGCAGCAGCTTCGGGCCAATCTCCGGAAAGAAATCGAAGCAGTTTCGAAACTGCAATCGCGGCCGGGCAATTTTCGAACGCTGCCGCGCCAATACTGCGTGCCGTTACGCGCGATACGCATCGCACACTCTACGTAAGTACAGTGAGCGATTATCTTTTCCTCGCCTCCCCTTTGCGCACCTGCGTTCCCCATATGCATGATAAGGACACACGTCGGCAACTCGATAATGATGCCATTAATAAATGCGATTCGAAATACAAATTTCTTATAAATTCAGAGTTTCAGTTTAGTTGACAAAAAAGCCTAACAATATTACTCTGATACCTCGTAGAAGCATTGAGTATTAATTTACAAAAAGATGGAGGTTTTTTCATGACATGATAATTTTTTTCTAATAACAACTTCTTTCTCTCGATGAATCTCACGAGTTAATTTATAAGAAACTCCTGAAAAATAATGCAACGCAAGTGGAATAAGTTCTTGTACGTAAATCTCTTCCTCGAGAAAGTGATTTTGTCGTACTTTAATACGCGCCTAAAGAGATACGAATTGAATATTGTACGTTTTGCGAGTGTTACGGGTTATTTATATATGTTTAGCATTAGCAGTTTGTAGAAACACGCTCGCTCTCTCGTGTGTGTGTGTGTGTGTGTGTGTGTGCGTGTGTGTGCATGCATGCATGAGCGTACGTAATTGCTGTACGAGTAAGATCGAAGGTAGAAAGCGCGAAGGATCGTCTGCTGGCCTTTGCTTTCCATAACGCGCCGCTTCCTTCTTACGTTATATAAGCCCGTCTCGCGAGTGACATTTCAACGGGGGCCGGAGCTCCCGCGGGCTCCGCGTTTCGAGAGATAAATTCGAGATAAAATCGGACGAGAGAAATAATTGAGAAGCTAACCGTCTCGCACAATCCGTCCGCGTGACGATTACTTTTTGCGCGATAATAATCGCGCGACGAAAGAAAGAACGGTGGAACGTGTGGCGATAACATAATGGAGGTTCGTAATGAATCGGATCTTTTGTATACGTCCGGACAATGCGCGCGCGTATATAGAAACTTGCGCGTAGGTTACAAGCCGCGTAATTTCGTGCTTTTGACTGACATAATGATATGCGCGACAAAAACGTATATACACTTGAGGTGATTTGAAGAAATCGTTAAAAACAAAAAAAAAAGAGGAAAAGAATGAATCAGCCAGTTTTTGTTTCTGCGAAACGTTGCATAAACCAAACACTTTGCAAACAAAATGACTGAGTAATATTTAAACTGTTTTTTGACGATGTTCATACGTCGCGCAACAAAAAAAGTACAAAGAGAAAAAGAAATATTGCATGAGAACTTTTCTAACTTAAAAAAAAAAAAATTAAACGTACAATTGGAAATGAAATTATTTAAAACACAAAATCGTTATGCAATTTCATTTTGTATGCGACTACAATATGTTAAGAAAAACATATTGTGCGCTTACATTATTTTACCAAATTAATTGAATTTCTAACAACAGTATCAACACGTTTTGCGATGTTTTACAGCGTAGTAATTTTCTTCATAGATTCCAATTCTGTCCGCGCAAAATGCTTGAGAGGCTCGTTTCAACCAGCACTTTGTGCTTTACGATCAAAATGTTGGCCACGAAGCGCAGCCTCGCGTATACAACCCCATCGCCCCGTCTGCCTTTCTCTCTCTTTCTCTATCTCTCTTTCTCTCTCTCGATTTATTCTCGTGTTAGCCTGACCTATTCGACAGTAGTAATAACTATTCCCGCGGCGTGATGCACATCTATTAACGCAGCGGCAGCGGCAGCGGCAGCAACAGCAGCAACGCTGCTGATAAAGCAGCTTCGTGGCTTTTCACCCAAGTACGTATCTCGACGATCGGACTTAAAAATCGGACAGTGTTTCCTCAACATTCGCGCGGTGTCATCGAGCTTTTTGTTGCTCGTTTACGACGACGGACGACGATAAATCTCGCCGCGCGAGTTTCCGTGCGCGTTTGTTTGGAAAGCGAACGCCGTGTGTAACGACTCGCGTACGCGTTTTATTAGCCGAGCATACTTATTCTGGAGGCTTTCTCGGCTTCGCCGGTAACCTCCTGCCTCCGTGCGCAGGTCCAGAGAGGCTCTTCTTCTCTTCCTTTCTCTCTCTCTCTCTCGCGAGCGAGCGAGCGCGCGAGCGTTTGCAAACGCGCGCTCCGCAAACTTTGCACAGTCCGCTCACGTGCCGGCGAGAAATTGCCCGGACGACGAGCGAGCTGGAGATGCTTTAAGTTAGCCGACGCGGAAGAGCCTCTTCGGTAAAGTCGCAGATGGGCGCGCTTACGAAGTCTTTCGCGGAGAGATGCTGTTTCAGAAGAAACGCTCGCGGACGAGACCGGAATGCGAGGCCGCATTTCGGCTCATGAGAGGGTTGAAAAACGTGACGCACTGACGTTTTAATATTTTAACATATGGTAATGCTGGAATAATACTAGACACACAGTTGTGAAGAATATTATAGAATAGAACAAGGAAGATTTCAAGACAATTTTTATCTCTTGAAAGATGGCTGTTTATTTATTTAATAGTGTGATATCAAATGTCGGATCTTCGATCTTCAAGTGTGTGCAGCTCGCAATCACGACAAGAACCTCGACGTTCACCGTTGGAAGGAGACACGACCCAGTGTCGAGTCTCTCTATCCCCAGTATTTTCCCACATGGTCGGAGTCGACCGCCACCCAACGATAATTGAAGTTCCCCGGGGCTGTCGAGGTGTAATAAAGGTGGACACCTCGTATTAGCGACCACTTCCCCATCCTGGCACACACCGCGCCTTCTCTTTCTCCTAGCAGCGATTATTTCTTTCGTATTTCGCCGGCGACGACGACGTTCGCTTTCGCGGTTGTTAGGTTGAAAGTTCATCCCCTTCCCTAACCACACATTACGCACACATTGTAATAACTCCATTGTCCTTTAAATTGGTTTTCGTAATTTTACATCGAAAACCGAGATTCTCCAATCATGCACGCTGTTATTGCCTGTCCCGATGACGCAATAGAAGGAAACACTTTTTTACGGACAGACAGACAGTTCAAGTGTGTAATTTCCGCGAAGTTCCCACGGGCAAATCGGAAAATAGACATCGGGGACAGATGTAATCGGTTCAAACTCCGAGGAAGAGATTGATTTCCAGACGGAAAACGTCAAGTACAGTCGCTTTTGCGGACATTTTAGCCTCGTCGCGTATCCGTTACAGCGGTGTAACACACCTTGGTAACCAGCTACACACTGATCTACGTCTCTCTGCGTGCTCATATGCACGTGCACAAGACGGGCGGAGTGATGGCCTTCGGTGTGTGCTCACACGTGTGTCTGTGTACGCGCTCGCTCGCTCGCTCGCGAGACGGTCGGTTCGAGCCGGAGAAGAAGAGCCTTCCTTTCCTTTCCGCATAGCCAAGGTGCAGCGAGCCATACCTCGGTGCGCCTACTTTTATATACACTCCCGTGGAACTCCTCGCGGCAACGGCGGTCGGAGTACGAATAATTCGCCCGACCGGCCGAAAAAAAAAAACGCCCGCGAAACGCATACTGAGGAGCGACTCTACCGTGTCTTCTCCGGAGAGCCGCGCGTCTTCCTCCTTCCTTTGTTCTAAACCCTCTTCCGAGGAAACTCATTTGCCGATGCGCGCGAAAAAGCAGAACCGCCGCCGCTTTCGAAAAGACCTGCGTGTAGTCGCGCGATTTTCCTTTCGCTCGGACAAGCAACCGAGACGCAGTACGCGTGTGAAGTTTCTTTTTTTTTGTTTACCCTTTATCACACCTATATATTAATAAATAACAGTGTAAATGTGTATGAGATGTAATATCGTTTTAAATACAGAGATTAAATCTCATCCACTTGGTACGCACCTCGACTTAAAAGCGTGATAATCATCGCGCAACGATGATAAGCAGATTTAAAAAGAAAAAAATTACATGTACGATTAAGTGCGGAAAGTGGGTTAGTCACATTGATTGCTATCGTTGATCTCATTAGGGGTGGACTTAAGCGGAAAACGGAGACGTGCACGGAATATATGTAATTATGCAAATGCGTAATTACACAGCTTGTGCTTATATAGTTATGTAAACCGTTAATTGCGAACCCGCCGCTACCGTCCGTCGCAGCGGGAGACTCATCGTCGAAAGTATCCATATTTTGTCGTTAAATGTCAACGCTAATTGGAAAGCGGGGCGAAGAGCGTCTTCGTAAATTGACCGAGAGCCGAATTATCAGCTCCCCCAATCCGCGTCGTTTTTCAAAACAACGAGCGAATCTCTCGCGCGAATAATCGGATACGCTTCTGAGCAGAGAAAAGGAAAAATCGAAACTGGGCGGGGTGCAATAATTTCGCGAAATTGATTGCGCAAACGCGCGCGCGCTAATAAATAATAAAATAATGAAAATTATATATATTGTTTATCATCCCTTTTATATCTCACCAATCATCGGGAAGATTGTGCGAGGCAAAGTGGCGCGATCGATCGCACGACTCCACTCGGAGAATTGCAGTTAGGTTTATACAGAAAGAAAGGGCGAGGAGAAGAATTGGCGGGAAGAGAGAAACAGAACGGCAACACAACGTCAAGCATCGGCGACTGACGCGATTTCGGCTTCGAAAATCGTCCGGGCCTTTCATTTTATCTCTGAGCTCCCAAGTCGTAGGTAGTAATTACCGGTGGCCGCTACCTGCCCGAGTGAAATAGACCTACCGAACACCATTTAATTTTATACCGTAGAATCTGCACGGACGAATCGTGTCCGGATGTGTGTGTGTGTGTGTGTGTGTGTGTCGGTCGACTCGTATTGTACATCTCGTTTCTGCGCTCTGCGCGCTCGCTTGTATCTTCGCATGTTCGCGCTCTCGCTCGCGTTTTACGGGCTTATGCTTTGCCCCAGTACCACGGGGCTTAGGCCCATATATCTCCCCACTCCCGCCGAGAAAGGTACGAAGACCTATACTTAATATTATTTGCTACCCGCTCGCTGAACCCCATCGGCAAGGCTGCCAGACTGCCTCTAACCGTGGATCTCGGCCACAAATTACCGAAATAATTAAAAAGTCGTACTTTGCGCGCGCGCGAGAGTGTATGTGTGTGTGTGTGGGAAGCTTCGCGGACCCCCATTGTTTTGATCCTTTTTATCATCGCGTTGTATAGTGGGCGAGACGATCGAAACCCGAATCATCCCGATGAATATTTCTATTAACATTTTTATTCAATAGAAAAGAAAATTAAGAGACGAGATTATTACATTAATAATGATTATTAATAATCGCGCGGGAAAATAATACACCTCGAAGCAATATCGATTCACATTCCTTTTCGCAACTGAAATTAATTCGATTCACTCGTATATAAAAAAATTACGCGTTCAAAAAAGACGTTCCATCGATCGAACAAAAACACTCGAATAATATATATGAAAGGTATGTAATTAATTAACATTTTAACAGATCGCGTTTCGCTTATTGTTAGCGGCGAGATTGCGTATATTTTCACGAGCATGTTTTGGTTTTCGAGGGCAATTAAAAATAATTACAAAAACCACAAAACTGTTGTTTCTCTTCCGCCTGAGAGATGCTCGCCTGAGATTTAGGACAAAATGATTTTTTTTTTCGCGAATGTAAGGCATATGCACGTGTTGCTTTCTCGAGCGCGATTTCAAACACCGACACGATCGATGCGTGGGTGTATCGTGTTCGCCATGGGAGAGAGGATCCATGGGAAACTTGTCGTCGCTGCACAAAACGGCAGATCGCCATCGATGAGCTTTTGTTAGTCCCCAGTCAAAGAACAGCGAAACCCGATCGAAGGCTGCACCATCGGTCTACAGCCTCTCTCAGCCTGATCGTCTCGTATCTGCTTGCGAATCGTAGACCCCAAAAGCGACGGGAACAGGTGTGAGTCGAGAATGTTTCGTGGCTCGAAACGCACACCGTCGCACAATGTATATCCGTTCGTTCGAACGCAGGCAGATATATCGGTTTCGTTCTATTAACTAATAAGTATATACACGGCCCTCGATAAGATCTCAATAACGATCCCGTCATTCCACTCGAGCGATTATTCGTGCGATACACTTCTCTCTTCCACCGGGAAAGGAAATCTGTTCCTTGCGTCCTCCGCTATTAATTCCGAGTCGACAAACGCAACTCAATTCGGTATTTCATGACTTCTCGCGTGTAAGAGAGCGAAAATAAATTCTCGGTGAAACATAAATTCTTTTAAAACTGTCTTAGATTTGTATCTTCTGAATATCGCTTAAATTAATTACGATCCAGCGATCGTAACTCTTCGAATTCGAGACCGTGGCTTCATAAATAATCGCGTCTCGTCTCTCTCTCTCTCGACGATTTTATTTTGCGGTCGCTTCTCGCGCGCGAGAACTCGAAAAGTGTAAAAACAATCAACTGGACAGCCCTGAGGGCGCCAACGATCGCAAAAGGATCGTCGCGTTGCGGAAAGAAAGCGGCGCCCGCAGTCTCTAATCAGCGGACTATAGATTACGAGGACGATTATTCCCGATTACACGTTGTGTAAGTACGCGCGACAGTGGCCGGTGAAGGAAGGAACGATTACGCCGAGTAAATCGAGTGGGGCGAGGAGGCGCGCGATAATAAATTAAAAGGAGAAACGTCGCTCCCCGTTGATGGGGAGCGACTTGGGCGTTAAGGCGCGCGCACTTAATCATAATCGAGCGGTGGCGCGCAGCGCTCGAGTTCACTGAACACGAAAATGAGCAGCTCGACGGCGGCACGGAAGGTCTCACCCCCTCTCCTCTTCACCGTTTGAATTTCAGATAGTCTCATTATTGAAATTCCCCAACAAAACAAACTGCCGACGATAAATCCCGCTACGTCGTTCTTCTAAACGACCAGGTCCGCGACGCATATTTCTGTCGCGTGTGCTCGTTCACGTGGGCGATACGTAACACGCAAGACGCGCGCGCGCACCGCCTAAGCGCGCATTCGAGACGAGGCAAAGGAAAGTTCTTCCTTGACGAGATAATTACTGTATAATTCTCAGATGACTTGCATAATTTTGACTTGAGAGAGAGAGAGAGAGAGAGATAGATAGATAGAGGACATACATTACAAGCGCTCGATAATTTATTAGTCTCGCACGCAGAGATATTGTGTCGCAGTTGTATATTTCCGCAGAAAATATAAAACGAACGTGTATATGCGCAACATTTCAAAGCTTGAGATGTCTCTTGAAACTTGACGCAAAATGGAGTAACTGTTAATAGGCCGCTACAAAGTTTCACCGGTCACACCTGCCGACGTCCATGAGATCGTTACTCTTTTGTGCACGGCCGTGTCATCGGCGGGGGACAAGAAAACAAGAACCGAGAGGGGGACGACCAATGAAGCACAGAAGAGAGTCTGCGAGAAAAAAAAAACGCGTCTTTCTTCTCGAGAGACGAGTGGTATTCGCGCCGTTCCCGCACAACCGGCGAACTCTTCTTCTTTCGAGCTCGTTCTTCTTACAGGTTTTCGATCGGATAACGGAGACGCTCGACCAAGAAAATCCGATTAACATGAACCCAAAGAAACCGTGCCAGTCACCGAAAGAAGAGAACCGTCTCGGTAATCACGTTGAATGGAGTCGACCGCCTTGGAGGAATATGAGAGAAAGAGAGACAAAAAAGAAACAAACACAGATATAATTCATCTCGCAAAGAGGTTGCAAATTTAATATTACGCGCGATCACGTGCATCGGCGGTTCCCATCGCGCGCCGTATCATGGTGCCCCATTACCGCTCGGCGGCGTTTCGAAACTCGTGAGGAGCATCCGCGGGCTCGTTTCCACGAACTCGTAAAAGATCTTTCGCTCTCCGTGCAGACCCAACCAGCCTTGCTTCGGCGGTCCCCTCCCTCTTCCTTCCCTTCTCTTCTCTTCTCTTCGTCGCCTTCGTCGGTATACCGGCGGCTTGACGGAAAAAAGGACTCGCAGGCACGCACCTGTGCGCCGCGCCGCCGCGGTCCATGGGGTATCGGGCGAGAGGAGTCAGCGCCACGCCGCACCAGGGCACGCCACGCGGGGCAACGCCACCAGACCGCATTATCTGTCTATCTGCCGAGCATTCGCCGAGGCTTCGGCCTCTTCTCCGCCTCGGGCCTGATTTTTATAGGGGATTCGCGTGACCGCCGGCTAAACGCTTCGCTTTAACCCGGGCCCCGACTCCGGTGTTGCTGGCTGCTGTGTGCGCCCGCTTTCTGTTTTCATCTCTTCGTCTTCTTCTCTTCTCTTCGTCCTCTCCCCTGCACTTTTTCCTCGACCTTCTCGCTTCGCGCTTCTTCGCTGCGAAGAAGACGGACTCTCTCCGCGCGCGGAAGGCGCTTCTTCTGCCCCGAAGCTGTTTCCCCCATTTGCGACCCTGCCATCATCGCGTTCCGCGTTCGTTATTTCCGTCTTCCTCTTTCTGCTCCCTTCGATCGTTCTCTCTGAGAATTAATATTTTGTTTGACTTTCTTCTGGGACTTTTCTCTCGGTCGCGCAAACGTTATCGATCTCTTTTCCTCGTTCTTTCGTTCTTTTATGCGGTATAAATCGAGAAGCGACAGAAAGATTCCCCCGCCAATCGCGAGCGTATCTTCCTTCGTTAAGCGTCGTTTTCACTTTCGACCGCCGAGCATTCCTGCTCGTCCTCCTTCTGACGCCGATAATTGGCCACGCTGATAGACACGGAACGTTGGAAGAGGAAAAAAACCATCAAGAAGAGAGAGGAACGAGAACGGATTGAAGTGAGAGAGAGAGAGGAAGAGAGAAAGGGAGAGAAAGAGAGATGCGCGAGAGAAGCTTTGGATCGGTTCCCAGGACGAAAGCGGAAGGAGGCGCTGACTTAACAAGTCTTCGTCCTCGTCTCTCCTCGTCGTCGAGCGAGAAGCGCGAGCGTCGTGAGGGCGTGTGTTGTTTCGCGCTGCTTTGTCTCGCGCTTGTCATGCGGAAGAAGCCTATCGGTCATTCTTCTGAAGAAAAAAACGCGTACCGTAAATTTTAATTAAGTCGCGCGATAGATCGATTTTAACGAGCTTAAACGTTAATTGCTCGAGACGCGTCTCGAAATATCGTCGGGGCGAAACCTAACGCCGCGAGGAAGCGCGCTCGTGATTCGCGCGAGGCGTGTAATTACGGATGTGGACCTGCTCTCAGCCTCTTCTTGAACGCGGACCGCGCCAAACGAGAGGCGCGCCGGAATTAAAGCGTGCGATTAGCCCGATTGTGCTCGAAATAATCCCGTTCCGAGATTCCGCGAGTTAATCAATCACGCGCGATTAATTAATCTCGGCTCACGTCGTCGTCGCGCGAAACTTGTTCGTGGAAAAGAAGGAAGACCGAGGAAGACTCTTGTGAGCGAAGAACCACAAAAATTACGCGAGAAAATTGCCGCGGCGCAAGTTCGCGAAATAAAATTTATATATATGTATACACGCGGTATGCGGTTTCACGCGGATGGATTCTCTTGATGGAGAAATAAAAATTTCCCGATGGAAAGTTTTTTCTGTCTGTTGAAATCGGCGAGCATATCGAAAAAGTTGAAAATGCCTCGACTGTCTCAAACAGTTCTGAATGTATGAAAATTGCTTCTTTTGCGGTTTCGCTACTGTTCGAACCGCTACTTGTTAATTACGCGACGCGCTGTTTATTAATCCGCTAGCTATTACGTCCCTTCGGCGCTTTGTGTGTAATACATACGTGAGATCGTCATGATAAATGTGTAAAGTATCGGTTTTGCAAAATCGCGGCAATTACGAGACTGATCTTCGAGTACACACCGCAAGAGAGTCGAGAGATTATTATAATGTCCAAATAAACATCGGTGAGAGTAATAACACAGTTACGTAACGCGTATTCGCGTGTGCGGTAATAACGTAATCGCCAAGTCTCGATCGGAGCATAAACATCTACTCTAAGAGAGCGACCGAATCGTCGATATAAAATGAGTATAATAATAACAATAATAATAGTAGTAATGCAAAGGGAGTATCGGGGGGGAGAGAATATCGGGAGAGAGAGAGAGTGTGAGTGAGAGAGAAATAGCGTGTCGCTGCCGGCCGTTTGAGAACAGGAAAGATCGCTGATGCACTTAACGGCGATCGCGCTCTAAATCGGTCTGCAACTGCAGAGAAACTGCGTTTCTCGTATTAAACGAGAGCCGAGAGCGGAGAGTCCACGGCACGTTCAGGGGATAATTAAGCCGCGGCGGAGATGGGAGAACGCGCGATGAATTATCATCGCCGATAAAGGATTCGCCGAGGCGAATCTCAGGCGCATCCCGCCGCGGATCTGCCTGCGTATGCATGCAGACGACTGGCGGAGATCGATCTCAGCATCCCGGGCGTCCATAACGGGGGTTTACGATAATTGTCGGAGGCCTCGTGCAATTTCAAGCTTAATAGACTGAAATTCCGTCTCTTTCTCTCACGTCGAAACACGCACCGTCCGGTCGTTCTCTCCGCCCCGCGAAATCTTCGTCGCGGAAAATCGCAATAAGAAAGAGAGAGAGAGAAAGAGAGAACCACGTCAGTCTCCAAGCGGTTCCCGCATATTCGTTAGTCAGGCCGCATCAACACCTTCCGACTCGCAAGGCCGCAGCTTCCCGTGAAATCGTCTTTAATCAGACGGCCCGAAGTCGATTAGCCGCGATTGCACGCCGCGCGACTCACGTCGAAGATAAAAGTATCTCTCGTTTGGTTTGCGATTGCGTGAAGAAATCCGAAGGTCAAATTGTAGAAATGCAAATTGTATTGTCACGCAAGATATAAAATCTGGTAATCAGATCGGCGTCGGATTTCTGCGTCGGATTTACTTTCGT
>QVNV01008833.1:0-15679 GCA_014825455.1 Pseudomyrmex pallidus
GCGAACTCCTAACATAACAAAAACATTTTTCACTGTTACTGTTCTAATATTCGCCGAACATTCTGAGAACGTTTCCATGCTACTTGGGAATGCTGTATATCTCAGAGTGATGAGATATCTAAATATATAAAACGTCTAACTGAATAAAGAATACGAGAGTTACGTGCTTGTAATTTGCTATACTCTATCCTTTACTATTTTGTTTTTACAATTACATATCGCAAAATAATCGCTGAACTTCTTATAAACCTTGTGGTAATCATTTTACCTACGTGTCCATAAAATATGGTTGCGCTGACGAATTGATGGACTAAACTGACGATGGTTTAATAATAAATAAAATAATAATAAATAATAATAATAAATTTAATAGTAGTTAATAGTAACAATAAAACGTTGAAATCACAACACGATACTAACATAAAGGCAGGTAACAAAGAGATTGCGCGCAAATTATTCTTACTCCTATTTTTTTTAACTTTGTATAAAATTCAAGTCCCGAAGTTATCCCAAACGCCAAGCGTTGTTTAAAATCTCTAGAATAAAAATGTAATTAGAATCGAAAACTGCGATTTATACGCGCGATATAGATAAGTTTCCAATTGTCACAGTAGTAGCTATTAGTTCACAATATTATAGGTTTTAAGGGAGTGCTGAACCATCCTATTTTATCAGCTTACTATGAATACAGTCTTCGGATTTTTGTCGTACTTACTGCACAAATTAGAAAACGGTTCAAATTAAAAGAAAATAGTCTAAAGACTCACTGCAGGAAATAAATGTTTTTGAAACAAAAAAATTTGTTATCAAAAAAATTAACTAGCTAACTAAAGCTAACTTAACCTAACGCTAAACGTCAAGCCTAAAATTGTTTAAGACTATTTTCTATTTTGTTATAGACTATTTTCTTTTAATTTGGAGAACTGTTTTTTAATTTGTGCAGTAAATACGACAAAAATATGAAAACTATAATTTATAGTAGAATGATAAAACAGGACGATTTATTCTTTTAAGAGAAGAGTAGGTCTGTTTTATCAATAAAACTGAATTTTTTTGTGCACACTTATCTTTTTTGGCTATATAGATTGATAAATCTTTTTCTACAATTAAGTACATGCAATAAGAAATCTAGGAAGTCCAAATTTATAACAAAATGAAAAAATGGAATTTTTTTAACCATTTTAATAGATTAAAAAAAAGATTAGTGTGCGCAAAAAAATTCAGTTTTATCGATAAAACAGACTCAGTTTAGGATCCCCTTAATAGAGAGTTAAGTACATGTGAGGCGGGGAATAATTCAGGAGATCGGTGCTAATAACTCTAAGTCGACCGCGACACCATAACACCAGATTCTAATCCTGTCACTTCTTAATAATTCGAAGTCCTTATTAAACGTTTGCTTTACTTAAAAAATTGTTAGATTCACGAGAAAAAAAATCGGTCAAAATGATAATGTAAGAAAATGTCACGCGTGACGCGCAGACATAAGAAATCGCAATATTCATCGACTCTTCAATTATATCCGAGAGTTGTCTTTTTATCTTTAATGAGTACCGCACGACGTTATAGGTGACGCGATGTTTATCGATGTCGCGTGCCAACGTTAGCTCCCGTTTGTACGTTAGTCAATGTGTTCGCTGACATTGAAGAGCGAGAAAGCCAACGCTCTTCGCGAAAGGTTGGAAAGTGATAAAAATGTTATTAATATATATATATAAAGACAATCGCGATCGTAAAATGGCCGCTATCTATAAATTCTCTTCCGCGCTACTTGTTGCGCGCCAGATTAATTGTAGGTTCCTCGTATAGGACGACCCGCGCCCAAATAACATTCGGATCAATACAGTTTGACAATGGTTAAAAATGAAATCGCGAAAAAACTTTTGTTCCGCAAATATATTAGGCGATGTGACATCTCAACGAAGTCTATCTTCGTGAGCGACCTTCGTCGTTGCTTTTTGCAACACGTGTTCGGACGGAAAATAAATGTTCCGACTGGAACACGGAAAATTGATGGGCTAAAAATAAATCGATTGCCGAGGGGCGCTTATCGGGCAAACAAAATGCCATCGTATATTTCTCGATTTCAACTATCAGATATGGTTCTTTGGAGATGTATGTGTGTTCGTTGGGAGATTGGAAGAGTAATCAGTCTAATGAAAGCAAATTGACACACGCCTCAATTCGTTCGCTCGTGGATTAATTTGCCCATTAGACTGCCTCCGAAACGAGCATTTCCGCTTAATCTCGACGGATATCAGAGACATCAGCAACTTTGTAGCCACGAAGAATCGGAAGACTCGATAAAATCTAATTTTTAACGGCGTACTCGATTTAAAAATGATGATTTTTCCCCCATCAAAAACTTAATTTATATTCAGGTCGTGTAATTATCTCTGTCTCACGCATTGTTTTATCACAATTTTTCAAAAGAAATTCTGGTTGGAGTTTGACGTGTTAATAATAATATAAAAAGTCTTTGTTTGAGTGTCAATCAAATATGTTTATTGCGTTTTCGTTGCGCGTTAAAACGTCCGCGCGCGTGCAAAACCTCTTGCACAAAATCGTACGATCTACGCATTTCACGATAGACGATCTTTCAGACGATGCTGTGTGTGTCATAATAACGATTTATCATTCCGATACGCAATCACGTGTGCCAGCGCGGCCGATATCAGCCAACTTCTGCGAGCAGCTCTTGTGTATTTCGTTCCGCTTACGCTAACGAACACATGTAACATGTTTCATCTTTGTTCGCAAAACGGAATAGAAACAGTCGCGTTAAAAAGCAGAACATCTCGGCGGATTTTGACAGACGAAATCATCTTCTGCGTTATCTGCAAAACGTGCACGTTCGAGAGCGTGTTTGATCAATAAATGTTTGGCCTCCATCGGAGCTCTCGTGCCTCGGCGTGTCTTGGCTCGTCGTTCGCTAATGCAATATGGAGACTTGGATTGATGGTAGACTTTCGCGCATTCCGCAAGATGACGATTAGATTCGTTCAAATTTGACATTCTTCCGAAATCTCAGAGCTAAACAATTCTAAACTAGATCGGAAGACATTTCAAATAAAAAAAATAAAAAAAAAAAAAACATATGTTAATTACCAGTTTGAAAAAATTGTTCTGCTAGTTCTTCTCACAGTTGGATCTCACAAATTAAAATTATCTTGCGTTCATCTTCAGACACTTCGTAGCTATTGAAACAGACTGTGTAACATTTTTTAGACTTACGACAATCTTTTTAAATTCCGTTTATCGACTTTTGCTCGTTTGGTTTTGCATTTAACAACAAATTATTTGAAACGGAACTTGTACGTGAAAATTTCCGTAATCGACTAATTATTATTAAAGTAATAAAAACGGAATTCTGCATTATTTTGCAGAATTTATATTGTTCGAAATAACATAAGTTCCGCGTTTCAATAATATAAATTGTGAATTTATATTATTTTAAATAATACAAATTGTGCGTTGAAGTAGTGAAAGCTTGCTTCAAATTATCATATATAATAGAAAATTTATTAACAAAATATTATTTGTCGATTTTTATTATTTAATTTAAACTTTATTTTGTTGATTTGTCACTAATCACATTCCAGTTTATTCAAGAAATATATTTTGCTTTGATATACATGCGTCGATAATAAGCCAGACGAGTACATCTCCTCAAAGGACAGAAAACGATTAAATATACCTATGTAAAAGAATTTGCATTTTAAACTTAATGAATCTAATTTACTATTGTTGTTGTTGTTGTTGTTAAGTTTTACGCTTATTATGCATATGCTTCCAAGTGAAAAGCTAATTATCTACTCTGTTATAAAAAAAAAATTCTGATGAGATCCCTATTAATGAGATTATTAGATTATGCAAGTGTTTGAATTATTAGATTCGCTCGATATCGATAAAAACGTAATAAAGAGAGTAATTGCCACTTTCATACGTACAAATATCAATTGAATTTTGTCGTTATCTATTGACTTAATTGCTCTCTCTCTCTCTTTCTTTCTCTCTCCTTCTCCCTTTCGAAGAAAAACTAATGAATGAGACGAATGAAATGTATTTATTTCTCAAATGTGCATGTGCACGATATTGGAAAACGATAGTCTATTTATGAAACTGTTTTTTTTTTTTACTAACAACTTTTTAATAAACAATAAGCGACGGCTTTTGAAAGTTATTCAGAAGAACGATCTTTATGATATATGCGAAAAAAACAAGGTTTGTTAGACGAACTTTCCCAAAGGGAAACTTTTGCCAATAGTTTTTAATGTTTAATTTGTCAAAAAGTAATTTTCTGTCTTTATATCATATTTAAAAACTCGATATTTTGCCGTTAGAAACACGGTTTTTTTTATATATGTTAACATTTCTACCATCTATATGGAAAGAACATCCGATGATGACAAGCTCATCGATGCTCAACAAGATGTCTGATATAAAGTAGAGTCCCTAGAAATAAGAGTCTGGCCAATGTTTGATCTGAAGCAAAATGGGGTCGGTAGTTACTATATCGTATAAGACCTTTGATTGTTGTGTGCTTATAATTAATTTGAGCATTTATTAATATATATAATTATTAATATATATTAATATATATAATAAAGTAGTTTATTATATTAATTATAGAGTTAGTTTCAATGAAATGTATTAAAATTTTAATTAATTGCAAGAAAACAAATTATAAGAAAAGCACTGTGTAATAAAAAATGACATTCTAACCTTCTGAATTTTAAGTAAGAACAAACAAACGTTAAAAAAATCAGTATTTAATAGTAAAACTATGGGGCAATGCACTCTATTATTAAATAATAGATTGCATCGCCTTAGACTATTATTATTACCTATACCTATGCTTTCTCATAATATTATGTATTATTATTATATGTTGTTATTATTATATATTATTACATGTTATTATGTTTATTATTATTAATATATATTTTATATTTATAATATATATTAAAATGTGTATTTTTTTGTTTTTAATATATAATTATATGTAAAAAATATATTTTCTTTTCCTCTATTACGGCCTATCTCTTTAATCCCATCACGCACTAATAGATCTGTTTATATTACTTTAAATTACCAATTTTACATGTAAAATGAGATATATACATATTCGGGCGTTGGAGAGAGAGAAAAAAAGAGAAGATTATAAGAGTACAAGCACCACGAACAGACCTAATGATATTTTAATCAATTTAATGTGTGGCTATAACGTTATCCGTTGGTTCTGTCATTTTGCTTCAGAACCAATGAAAAGTTTGATTACATTGGCCTTAGACTCTTATTTCTAGGAACTCTAATATAAAGAAGCGAAGAAAAAGCCGCGACGGCGGGCGTGTCACATACCGACGCAATTAAACTTTTTCGGATTCAGACGTTCATGCGATTCGACCAAATCGACGTTTGTCTCAAGACCTAAGTCATTTTCTTTTCCATCTACGTCCTTAAAAAAAAAAAAAAAAAAAAAAAAAAAAAAAAAAGCTCTTTCGACACGATTTCGTGTGAAAACGGTTGACGCTAAAAAGACCACAATTTTTCGTGATTAGTTGGCCACAGCAAAATTCGTTCGATATATAGACGTTAAATGCGATTTGTCTTAGATTTTTACGTTTTATTGTGTTTGAACGAAAAAAACAAAAACAAAACAATGAGATAAAAGCCGCTCGATGTGCGAAATGAAACGCATCGATTGCACCGAAAGTTAAATGAGCTCGGTTTTTTGTTTCGACTTGCTTGCAAAATACAGAGTGAGTTATTTTGAAGTCGATTGAAAATCACATTTAAAGAAATTGCGCGGTCATAGAAATTTAAAACACTCGGAAACAGTGGAATTAGAATTTTGTAAACAACTTAATCTCAAAATGAAACAGAAAGAGATTCGAATCTGTATTATTTCTTTCTCTCTCAAATAGGTCATCCTTAAAAAAAAACAAGGCAAGGATACTAAAACAACAAGATCGCGTTTGGTCAGGTCGCGCTCTGAATTCGTCCGTGACGGAACTCTATTTTCACGCTTGTATATTCCGGGAACGAGAAGAAGAGCGAAACGAGCGTCATTCCTCATCATTTCCGGAATGAGTAATTAAATCGTCGTTACCGGAATAACGACGAGCATTTTGCGAAGGAAACAAATGTGACCGTTTATCTCGCGCACGGTCCACGTGCGCGTCCGTTAAAAATAAATCTCGTCCCGTTTTAACGACGCGCGCGGCGTAAGTATCACCCTGAAAGATAAGAGCGGCGGCGGTGGCGGAAAGTATAATCAATTCGATTACGTCACTCGTGCGCGCGACGTAGAGACCTCCAGAAAGCTCTATATAGGTCTTAGATAATAATTGTTTATCGTGTATAGGCGCAATCACGTACGGATCTAGCCGCGATAAGTCGCGGTCGCGTATATAAGAATTAATGTCATCGGCAGCGCGCACGAGAATTCTTGGCTTGTTGGGACGATAATCCACCCTCTTACATAAAACTTGCATGTCGTTATATACAATATGTATATCGCGCTGCGAAAGCACGCGAGATCCAAATTCCAGAAATATACAACTGCATTTCTTACTATTTTGACTTAATATTTGTTCGAAAAGAAAAATCTGATTTTTTTCTAAGAAGTAAATCTTTTAACAGAGCGCGTGGGAATATAAGAAAAATATGTGTATCCTTTTATATTTTTATTTTCGCCTGCATCTTAGCACATTCAAAACTTATCGAAATTGATCGGAGAAGGACACCTCGATAGTGTTCTCTCTCTTTTTTTTTTAGTTTGTATACATTTAATATGAAATGAAATTATATTATATACCGCGGGGGAGAGAGAAAAATTTTAATTTCTTGTTGTTCGGTTAATATGCGCGGGGCGATTGATAAGTATCCGAAAGACAGTAGTATCGCATTATTGTCGACAAGTCGTTGAAAAGTTTCAGTTCTCGAGAGAAAAAAACTGATGTCAGATATTGGTTCGTTACCTCACGCAGTGATAGTAAAACAGCTCGCCAGAGTAATAACCGAAGTATATGACCGCATTTACATCATCGATGATGACCTCGTTGTCGCTCGAAAATTTCTTTTTCCACCGAGCCATTGTTTCAGATTAGGAAATAAATAAATAGAAATTGCACGGAGCCAATATAATGCGGACGACGAAAATAATGCGGATAACAACTCGAAGTACCCAATTCGTAAATTTTGGTCATTGCAATAGTTGAAGTGTTAACTGGCGCATCAAAACTGATTGAGAGCGTCTGTCTGCCCTGGCAAGCTGTCACACAAACATCACGATAATGTGTAACATTCGTTCTTCCAAAGATGAAACTTGTCAACAAGAGCAAAATGTGATACCACTGTCGTTTGTTATGCGTCGTTTTGAATATTAACAATCATTGTATTGCATTATCGCAACACACTCGCGCACACACTCACATGCACGCGCGCACGAATGGATGTGTGAATGATGGAACGTGAACGATGGGTCAGTGTTCGCCATCAGGCTTAGATAAATGAGGACTTGAGCGTCTATCCGACGGAAAAAAAAAAATCGACGACGCTCGAGTCTCTATTTATCCAAGCTTGGCAAGCACCCTGCCTTAGGTCGATCGATTTTTACATGAATGCGCGTTATATGTCGATCGGTTGGTGATGGCTCGTCAAACCTGTTTCTCATCGGCAGCAGCACTCATTTACACGGCGCTTAATAGACAATCAAGCAACTGAAGCGGCCGAGCAAATTGTTTCGATCGACTGCCGCTTCCGATGACGTTCGAGGCTACGGATGATTGCCTCGTTTGCCTCGCTTTAGAGTAACTCGATTAGTTTTTTATTTCCCTCCCCCTCCCGGTCCTCACAATCAATCTCGAAGTTTAAGCGTTCGTTCTCGATTGGTGACAAATTGCACAGAATTTCGTGAAGAAAAGACGACGCAAGGTCACGCGAAGAAGATCGCGGAAGAACTTGATCTCAAAACAAACCGTGTTCGGTCGTTAAACGAGTAGCGCAGCGATTTTTTGTCGCAGTGGTGCAACGCGATCGTGTGTATGTCGAACTAAAAAAGAGATGACGAATAAAGCTTATCATCAAGCTCGAAACATTATTGGTGAGGAGAAAATAATAGCAACATCAACCGTAGCGCAACACAATCGTTTGCGATTTGCTGCTGAATACTTCAGCAGAAATATACATGTATTTCCAACAGAAGCATTACAAAAACCGCCGCACAATGGTTGCATTCTGAATGGGGGCCAATGTTTCTTATTCCGTATATATACTATATTTCTCTCTTCTTCTAAATTTCCAAATGTTCACGTCTGTAAAGATCTTGAAACTGAAGAAAAAAACAATCGAAAAGTTGCGTTCAAAAAAACTAATTTTACGTGGGTGTGTTTGTATGTACAGCATCTCTGTGACATTGTCACGCATATATTAATTAACTTTGTAATTCGCAGCGAAGTATTCATATAAAGTGAATAAGCATTACGCAAATTAATTAAAGGACAGAAGATACCTGTAATCAGATTAAAGCGTGAACAAAACTGCTCAGTCGTGTTTCGGAGTGGTACTTAAAGTAATGAAGCAAACTATCGAAGTAGAACAGAAATTGCCATTTATATAAAATACATCCCGGTAATCGTAGAGCGCAATTTGCGTTGTGTAATTTTTGCGCTTGTAGTAGTTGAAAAGAAAAAACGAGAAGTAGTTCGCATATAAGCGCACGAGCGTATTGAAAATTTTATATCAAATTAAACGAAAAAAAAAAGAATGACTGTTGAATAAAATTTTGCACGACCTTTACCGATCATCGAATCCGCGATGATCCGATCTTACTAAACAAATAGAGGAAGTATTCTCGAATAATTTTACAAGAAACAACACATCCATTATTATTAAAAGTTATGCTCTTGCGCTTTGAATAACAAAACAATTTTTAATGCGAAGCCTAGCCTGAACGTTACAACTTTTGCTTGTTGGAAAGTTTATTTTTAAATAAACTTAGATTTGTGCGTATAAAGGTAGGTATAAAACATAATTACAAGTAGTTCAAGGAGAGATACAGTCTGACATTTTCCGGCTTGTCCTTGGTCCGACTAGGATTAAACATCGATAAGTTAAGAACGTTGCATTGCTTTGTCACAAATTTCGCGAGATGTACTGCGTCATGAAATTTCAAAAATCAAAATATATTATATTCGGTCCTGCGATCAGTATAAGACAGAAAAAGTATTGAAATCCAAAGACGCAACAATCCGTTTGTTTTATTTTATTTTTATTTTTATTTTTTTTTTTATTTATGTATAAATTTCCATTTGCCGCGACCAGTGGCACATCGAGCGCGACATCAAACTGAGAAACAATTTATTCGATATTCTTTTATATTCAAGACCTTTCGATATTTCAACCAAAGAATTTCCAACAAAACCCATCGGCGATACGTTTCAAAACCTGATTTTTATAAAATCGACGATAACCCCGTCGTTTTGCGAATGAAACGCAAATATGAGAGGCAAGGGAAATGAAAAGAGACAACGTGAAACGCAAAACAGACGCGAACAGCTCCGCATTTGTGGTGTTCCAACCCGTCCATTGTCCGCCGCGACACAATGGAGATCTTTCTGGCGCGCGCCGCCGTTGCCGCCGCCGCCGCCGCCGCGCCGTACGCAGAGAGGTTTCCCTTGGTGCTTGTTGCTCCGACGGGCGCCTGACTAAACTTTACCCGGTCTCTGGCCGTGGCACCACGTGCGGTGCGTCTCTCGCTCCGCACGGCCCCGGTAATTTCCCGTACAAACGGATATAGACACATCCGCGTATAACGCGCCAGAACCGAAAAGGAACGAAAAGAAGAAGAGCGAGAGAGAGAGAGAGAGAGAGAGAGAGAGAGAGAGAGAGAGAGAGAGAAACGGGATATGTGAGAGAAGAAAACGAAAAATTTCCGGTAATGCGAGAGGAAAGAGAACAGATGAGGAGAAGAACTGCGCTACTGTGGAAAGCGGCTACGCGCGCAGTAGGATTCGCCTGGGGATAGGTCAATCAATGACCTATTTAAGGCGTCTTCAGAACGTTCTCTCTCTCTCTCTCTCTCTCTCTCTTTCTCTCTCGGCAACGCAAGTTCGCTATATTCGATCTCGAAGGGTATGTATTCTGCGATAATAAATATGTAGGGTGAGATAATAAAGAGAGACGTTACGTTTACGACGCAAATAGGGTGGAAACATTACGCGTTCGTTGGATAACAAGTGCTTTCGTAAGTTAAAAAAAAAAAAAAACAAAAAAAAAACGACGTTTTCGCGAAAACAGAACGATTAAATGTTTATCGTGTTTAATTAATTTTCGAGGAGAGTCGAGCTGTGTCGCGCGAGAGAACGACCAATTTACGCTTCAGAAAAATGAAGCTGAATTTATTCGCAAAATCTTGCTCTACAAACATAATCTTTCAGAAAGAACGAGAATCGATTTTTTTCCTCAAAGTAATAGGAATGTTTTTATTTCTTTCATTCCTCACAAATAAAATATATTATTCCAGTTTGTTCTCGGAATTTAGCGTCTCTCATCAATCCGGATCGAGAAAAAATATCTGTTTTAGTTCTCACGATGCTTTTGCACGTGATAGTTTTTTTTTTTTTTTTACAAATTTATATATATACATTTCGCAAAAGACGAGAGAAAGAACAGACAGATGGTTATCGATCATTAGCAGCGGTATATTTGGTTGCAATACGACGATCCGTTGAGGAAACTGAATTTATATGTGAGCACGAACATCAAAGCGAGATAATGACAATTTATTCAAACAAGGGATATAAACAAGTATCTCGATACGTATCTCTATTTGATCTTATAGTTGCCTTTTTTACGACGACTTGAAGAACTCAGCGAAGTCCGATAAAGGTTGAATGCTGACGCACGCGCCTTGTATATAGAGTCATGAAAGATGAAATAAATTCCTAATAAAGATCGACTGTGTGAATCAGTTCGCGCCGTGTCCGTGAAAAGTAAATCTGCGTGTGTGTGTTTGCACACAAGACGTAGTTGATATATACTTTCTGCAGAGAAGCTATTGCAGAAATTCGATATACATTCAATCATTGGCTCTCTAATTTCCTCATTTTCTCATTTAAAGAAAGATTTTCCGTAAAGCTGAAATATAGTATATACGCGCAAAGTTTAAACGTCAAAAACAATATGGAAGACAGAGAAATGTTTAAAAAGCTTCTCAGTCATTGAGAAACTCTTTAAACTCCGTAAAAACCTTTTTAAAAGACCTTCCGCTCTTTTTTTGCCAAGAGTCGCTTTGATGTCACAAAGCACAGAATTTTAATTGTTTCGAATTCACATCCAAAATCTTTTTTTTTTTTTTTTTGGACTTTCTTCCCTCGCATGGACATAACGTTATTTAAAAGAGATCCCCACACTTCAATTTCTTTCAAAGTTTCTCCAGATCGTTCAAAAATATATTTCAGGTTTTTTGCGTATATATATTTGTATGCTAAAATCGTGTTCGTTCGCGTGCAAAAATAATTATTTAATTATTAATTACATTAACAATTAAATATTCTATTTAATTATTTCGAGAGTTTCGCAAAGTAACGCGCGCCATACCGCATTTAAGAAGTATAAAAAAAAGGATATGGATTAGTGATCAGCGCGAGACACCAGTTGCGCGGTCGTGTAGTCTGGTCGAGATATCTGAGAGCAATGGGAATGAAACCTGGATAGGGCAGTCCCTCGCCTTCATCTTCCTCGTCGTCATCCTCGTCGTCCTCGTCGTCGTCGTCATCGTCGTCGTCGTCGTCGTCGTCGTCGTCATCGTCGTCCCGACCGTTTTCACCATCCTCATCATACTCCCCGTTCTCTCTTCTCATCGCACGTCTGTTCGCAGACATACACGCCCCGTTCTCGTCTTCGTCCTCGTCGTCCTCGAGATCGCTGAGTTCCTCCACGTCGCTGTCGGAGCCTTGCTCGCCAGAACTCCCGATTCCTCCGCCATTTGGCTTCGACGCGGATCGGTATCGGTATCTCCGAGGATAATGCAGCGACATTCTCTCGGAATCTCCTTTTTCTCTCTTTCTCTTTCTCTGGCGCGCGAGCCGATTTTCCTTGGCGATTCTTTCAGCGACAAAGTCGCAGCCTTGTCGACATCCGGACAGAGCTGCTTGAGGTACCGACGACGCGACGGCCCTACGACTTCTCGCAGGAAAAGATTTTTCTCATCGCCCGCGGAATCACTCTCGACTGATTACGCAAACGATCCCGCTCGATCTCAACGGCATCATCGGGGGATGATGTCTCTCTCACACGTCGCGTGTCGCGGAATCCCGTCAATTGCTAATTTCCTTTCTGTAGGACAGAGCACGATCTTATCCTATTCGGTTTTTTTTTTTTTTGTTTTTTTCAATCTCGACGCTCGCTACACATTAGTTCGCGCTCTTGCGATCGGGGCAGAGAGCGAACACCTACCGAGCGCATCTTACTGATATATCAGAGAAGATGACAGCGGAGAATGACTCTCGATGAATACGGAGTGAAACTGCAATTGCCCTCGAACGCGCCTGCTCATCGACGTCCTCACCTGCGCTCCTCACCTGGAACACGGGAGCGAGCGCGCAGTAACCTTGCCCCGGTATCGCGCGGTGTCCCCAGAGGATGGTCGGTACGTACGTACTATTCTCACAACGAGGTCACGTAATACATATACACGCAGGTTCTTCCGTTTAATTCTTTCTCGAGAGAAATTTTTCTCGCGAATCAAATCACGTGACCGAAGAGAGATTTATTTTCTCTCTTTTTCGGAAAAAAAATCCTCTCTCCCTTTGATAATTAAACTATCGACATTTATCAGTCCCGCCGAATACACGGAGCACTGTACAAAAACGAGAGTGAGCGATGTAAGCGCGGATGTAAGACAACCACACAACGATGGTGGCAGTAGCAGCTAAACGCCACCGCGCGATTTGCAGCACGCAACAGCACAACGACGACGGCGCGCGGCGCAGCGTCGACCGGTGACTGAAAAAATGTCGAACATCCTTCACCAAGGAATAGGTGAAACGCATGCGCGACCCCTGCTTGTCTATATATCCCTCGCGCTTCATCCGCAAGTTTTGCGACCTCCAACATTCGCCCTCGACAAAAAAAAAAAAAAAAAGATTCCGGAGATCTTCCCACTCTCTTTCTCTCGCTTTTCGGGTTTTGCGCATCGTCTTTCTTCGGCCTCTCTCCTCTCCTCGGCCTTCTCTTCCTTTTTTCCCCTCTCGGTCAGCCCCCCGAGATTTCTTCTCGAGGCTCTGAGATACTCGAGGCGGATAAGACAGAGGGAAGGAGAAAAACAGAAGGATGAAGAGGCAACCGAGAGAATCCGGTATAGAGTCCTTGAGATCCTGCTCGCTTTCACTTTCGGTGAAGCCGCGGCTAAGTGACACTTGTACCTTTTTCTTCGCCACCACTGCTCGAAGTAGTATCTCTCTCGAAGAGTCAGACTCGCATCGCAAAATTATACGCCCGACTAATTGACGGGGGCAACGACTCATTACGAGATGGATCGCTATCGGCGATTTTTCTCTTCCGAAGAATTTCTCGGCAAAAGAAAATCGTTCGTCCGAGCCGTGTCAGAGTAAGGAAGGGGAAGAAACTTTTTTTTACAGAGAGTCGATTTGATAAATGATTCAATGATGCGACACGTTCTGTTCTAAAAGATGAAACTTTTCCACTAAAAAGAACAAGAAATCAGTTTTTTCTCTCGTTGTGTTACAACGTGCAGCACAACTTTTTTCCAATTCGCATTTCGTATATTAAAACTTAAAAACTAATCCGAAAATTCCTTGAAAGTAATACTTGTAAAAATGTTGGAACTTTTATTTAATTTTTTCTGAGAAAGAGAGAGAAAGTATGTGTGTGTGAGTGAATACATATATATATATATATATATAAGTATACGAGAGAAAAATATTTGCACATATATCCACCCAGAACAAAAATATCATCAAATTGTCCATGCGATATATAATGGAGGATTTTTGTTCTGTGTAGATATACATATAATTTTTTTATCTTGCACGTCTGCTAAGGATCTTTTAAGAAAATGTAAAAAATCGAAACTGAATAATGCTTTCCGAGACTAAGTCTCGTATTATACGTTTTATTTATTTTTACTCGAAAATTGGAAGAGACGAGGCGTGTGTCGTCATTACAATTTAAAAACGAGGGACAGACAAGAGATAGTAGTGATAATCACCCGTCGAATGTTGGATATATAAACCGGTTAGAGTCGACGTTGTGTCCGGAAACGATGAAAATTGTTGGATTATTACAAACACGTAGTCGACGTCGTCGTCGTCGTCGTCGACCTTAATCGACTCCGATGCACGCGCGTGCGTGCAGCCGAAAATAGACATCAACCATGCGTGTTCCGCGTTACTTGTGGGGGTATGTAATCTTGCGGTATTTGGCGTTTCGTGAAACACTTTTCTCGCGATTATCGCGATGAGCGATGAGAGAAAGCGGACAGGGAAAAACGAAAGATAAAAACAAAAAAATAAGGAAAAAATAAGAGAGGAAAAAGAGAGAAAAGAAAAAAAATGGTTTGGTATATTTTTCATATATTTGTAATAATTATATTTGAAACAAATCTCTCAAGATTTCAATTCAATTTACAGCATTAAGTTAATTATTGTTGTGTCACTTCGCATGTTAAAATCATTTTATTTCGACTCGTAATCTTGCTATTGATCTGTTTGCAACTAGACGCACTACTAACTTCCTGTACTAACTTCCTATACTAGTACGAGGTTAACATTATTTTATAGCACGAGGAAATTATTTTATATGAGATAATTAATATTCTATTAAAATAGACAATATATTTTATCTTCCTCTTGCCAGAAAAAAAAAAAAAACTACCTCACGCAATTTCAGATCACATGCCGCTAACTTCCTTATCATCTAACAGAGTAGCAAGTTCTTTGGAATCCGTAATCGGTAGAGAGCACGTATGATGTCGACATACGAAAGCGGTTGCTCGACCTCTTTGCGGTTTCATCTTGCCGACAATCGCGTTCTTGCGAAGCAACACGTTGTCCTGTTCCTCGGGATCGGCCAAGAGCAACACCCGACCGGGTATTAGACGCTCGCGAACAACATCAAGCATCTCAATCGTATCTCCGGAGTTCCGTTTCCCTGCTATATAAATCTGAAAAAAAAAAAAAAAATTCCACTATGACGTTTTGCGCGTATCTCGAGTTAGCAATAAAATGAGAAGTTCACGACAATACACGTACCTGCGTTCCGTTGTTATATTCGAGCAGAGCTAATATCAGTTGGATATGTACCGACGGATCTTTTTCAATCTTGGTGCCGAATGTGCGTAAAATCTGTTTAGCTTTGTCCTTAAATTCGTCGCAATCCAGATAGATCGCCAAACGAAGCAGATTGGAGCACGCGATCGCATTACCGGACGGTTCCATGCAATCGTAAACTATATATAAAACAATATTCATTGCAACAACGTTCACTTCTCTTCAACTATGACTATATCAACAGGTCAAAACTTTTGCAAAGACGCGGACTGTGCGTTTATTTCAATTTAAAAGATATTAAACTAAGAAAATTTCTAAGACTGGTCATTCGAGCCGTTTGCAGGATGTTGTGCGGAAATATGTGTATATATATATATACAGGT